>JALIZH010026763.1:0-30025 GCA_030522465.1 Rhipicephalus appendiculatus
CCATCGAAATGCGACCGCCACGGCCGGGATCGAACCCGCGACCTTCGGGTCAGCAGCCGAGCACCCTAGCCACTGCTCCACCGAGGCGGACTATTGTAATTCAAGGAGCGCCAATGTGGACAGAAGCGTGCGGATGGGCCCGAAAACGACGTGAAGACGGTGCCGCAGAACGAGCAGCCACAGCCGCTGGCTTAAACTTCTCAGCAGTGGAAGGGGTATCAGTTTTTTTCTTTTCTTTCAGTTAAAGTTTTGTAGTAATAATCGAGCTGAAAATAGGCAGAAAAATGACAACTCCATTTTTAATATCACTCAAGAAGAAACAGCGCCTCCGTGCAGTCCAAGTACAGAAGCAGTACGCAGTCACCTTTCGTTGAGTCTTAAAGTGAGAGAAGGAAAGCCTCAGGACGAGGCCATAGATACAAACGCTGAAGGAAAAATCGTAAAATTTAGCGGAGCAAGCAAGCAATATGCTAGCCGAGAGTGCCCGCGACCACACGCGTAATATACCCACGCGACGCGCACGGAGTGCACATTGCTCCCTTTCGACGACGTGGGCGGTGGGAAAGGCGCGGTCATCCGGGGCATCTAGATACTCCCTCGTTAGCAGCAATTAGCGAAGAAAAACGGCCCCTCTCCGCTTGCCCCCAAACCAGTGTACGCAACCGCGCTTTCGGCTTCCTCCACGCGAAGACGCTTCGGGATCGCGTCGTTTTAGTGCGCGCTGTCTCGGCGCATCGTTTATCGTGTTCCGAGAGAATAGCCGAAGGGGAAAAGTAGCGACGTGTTTAATCGAGAGGCTTGCACCGGCGTAAACATAAATAGAGAAAGCTCCTTCTATTTTTGTTGCTTTTTTAAATATGCTATTTTCTAGGTGTAGCGGTAAATTTCCCTCGGCGAAAACAATGTTTCTGATCCTACGCTTGGTCCTTTTTTTCTAAAGCGAAGTTTTCTTTTTCTGTTAAGCGCGGAGCACATTCGGAGCCCGGGCTGTCGTCTCGCGTCTCATGTCATCTGCCGTCATCTCATGTCGTCGCTTGGCGTCACGCATACAAAACCATGTGCAGCATAGCCATGTATGTACACCCGCCACGAAGGTCCGGTGGAACTGCTGACCCGAAGGTCACAGGATCGAATGCCGGCCGCGGCGGCCGCATTTTCGATGGAGGCGGTAATGCTTGAGGCCCGTGTACTTAGATTTATGTGCAGGTTAAAGAACCTCAAGTGGTCGAAATTTTCGGAGCCATCCACTACGGCGGCCCTCATAATCGTATCGTGGTTTTGGGACGTTAAACTTCAGCAATTATTATTATACATAGCTGTGTACAGCATAACCACACAGTTCAGCAAGGGTACAGAAAAGAGAAGTGAGGGTGAGGAGGTGGGGAGAGGGTAAAGCATAGCACAGCCTTGTAGGGCTAATCCAACAGCGCGGAGATAACAAGGACGAAGTAGAGTAAGTAGCCTAACTGACACGACAGACGAGGCGCTGACTTTCAACCGAAGTTAAACAACAAGATTGTAAAAGATCGAAGCAAAATGGAAAGGCGAGCTAGTTGGTACTGATTCATAATGGCGTTCATAAAGCGGTTGTGGTGTTCACTTTCTTGTCTTCGTATTTTTTTTTGCGCTACTTTTACGCCATTATGAAAGAGCGAAACTTTAAAAAAAAATATCAGAGAATGATAAGTAATCAAAGCCTGCATCACTTGCGCTGGTCAAAGCCACATGTGATGCAGGCTTTGACCAGCGCAAAGCTCATGGGACAAATATAGATGTTCTTTTTCCGTCAAGGCAATGGACGGCACGCTCGTGCAATTCCTACCTAATCTAACAATTTCCGCTGCCTCAATTAATGCGCGCGTTAACTGGGATCCGCTTCTCCCCGTCACTCGGCACTTATTGTTGTTGTGTTCACGCAATTTAAGCATCTACCGATTCGTTTCAGTTCGTCGAATGAGAAGCGGGAGCTTAGCCCTTCACTGCAGCGCTTGTGACATCACAAATTGCGAAACCCTTTTCGGTAAGTGCCGAGTGGTGGGGCGAAGTGGATCCCACTTAACGCGCGAAATAATTGAGGCAGCGCAGCGGAAAATGAACTTGAATATTTGTCCCGTGCACATGACCAGTACAAGTGATGCAGGCTTTCATTACTTGTCATTATTTGATATTTTTTATTTTTTACGTCTGGCCCTCTTCACATTCTTGTTCTTTTCTGCAGTAAACTTCGGAAGCCAGCGCTTCGTCTGTCGTGTTAGTTACTCTCCTATGTCCTCGTTGTTTCCGCGCTGTTAGACATTAGCATGTTCAAACAATTCGCCCAAAGAATCGCACTTCCGTGTATGGCGTCACGCAGGCAAAACCATGTGTAGCGTAACCTTGTATAGTATATTATAACAAGAGCGCGGGAAAGGGAAGTGAGGGTGAGGTGAAGTGATGTGAGGGTGAAGCGGAGGGAATGGAGAAGAGGAGAGAAGTGTAAGAATAGCATAGGCATAAACAATATTGCATGGCCACATGTAGTATGGTGCAGAAAGGGGGTGGGGAAATGAAATTGAGGATGAAAAGGAGTGAAAGGAGGAGGAGAGGGTAAAGCGTAGCATAGCTGTGCATAGCATGGTACACCAGAAGGTGAGAAAAAGGAAGTGATGGTGAGGAGGAAAGATGTGAGGGCAAGGACGAGGGGAGGGTAAAACATAGCGTAGCCGTGCATTGTATAATGTAGCAAGGGATGGGAAAGGAAAGTGGTGGAGAGTAGGAGAGATGGCGTGTGAAGAGCGGGGGGAGAGGGCACCACTGCCTCCCAAATGAAGGTTTCCTTTCCCTCCATCGACGCCAAGCAGGCTGCACGTCTGGAACGCCAGAGCGCGCTTAGCCGCGAACGCCAGCGTCGCCGAAGAGCTGGCGACGTTGGCACACGTCAGGCGAAGCTAGTTATTACGGACTCCACCCTTTCCTACAGCTTTCACGTTAACTGCAACAACAGCATATATATATATATATATATATATATATATATATATATATATATATATATATATATATATATATATATATATATATTTATTTATTTATTTATTTATTTATTTATTTATTTATTTATAGCTTGTGTGTGTGTGTGTGCGTGCGTGCGTGCGTGCGTGCGTGCGTCTTTTTCTACTGTTACTCCGTGTTTTAAAAAGTACACAAAAGAGCCAAGAGCTTCAGTGAACATCTTGGGACTCTGCAGACATCGACAAATGATTCCCTTCTGCGAAAATCTTCAACTTATTCCTCAAGAATTCCATACTTTTTTTTTCTTACAGCAGAACGGATATCCCTTCATAAAAATATTACTCAGACAAAATCATGAATCTAATATAAAGATGCAAGCCCATTTTTTTGCCCAAGCGATACATCAAAGTCAGTGCTAAAGCAGCTGTCGAAAAAGGCGTAAGAGCAAGTTGCGCATGCGTTGCGAAAGTATGTTCACAACACAAATCATCATTAGTCTTTTTCTTAAACTTCTTCCTATCTTCATAAATCTTTTTCGCTTGCAATATGCCTGCTTGTCAGCAAAAAAGAAAGGTTAAATAAATAAAAACGAGATCCAATAGAGCTATGTATAACCAAGATACTCTATATGTATAACCGCTATACTATACGTAGGATGGTAAGAAGCTATATATATTCAGAGCCTATATATAGGGAAGTTGGGTTGGCTGTTGAGGTATCCACTGTTCCATATTAAGGGGTCATATGCAAAAAATGGTCACGTACTTAGAGTAACGAGGGCAATACAGAATTCGAGCTTGTTAAAATTTATCCTTTGTAGCCCATTACTACGTGCCTCATAAGCATATCGTGGGTCTTGCGCGCAAAAATGAGACCTTACTTTTCTTCTACGTCGTGGATTTTCAAACTGGGTTCCGCGGAACCCAGGGGTATGGTGAAGGACATATTAGGGTTCCGCGAGCGGTCAGAACGAGTGCAACCCGCTCTCGTTTTGTCCCCATCAGAAACTAATTTATTTATTTAGACAAGCAAATTTGAATTACATTTTGCACTTCACGAAGCCATCGCAGCCGCATACGCACATCGGGTGTCTGCGGGTAGCGAGAGAACCACGTGGTAGCAGCAGCAAAGGTTTGTCGTCTACTGCGCGCCATGAAACTTTCACGATTTGCGGACCCGTGGTGACAGAACGCGCGGAGCGCTGGTATTTCACGCTCGTGAGCGTTCAAACCCGTTTAAATGACATCAACGGGCACCTCAGCGCTTTATTATTGGCTCATGGCGCGTCGGCGATCACGTGGCACAGTTTTCATACACGATGACTTGGCGCTGCTACATGTCGGTTTTGTAATTAAAACGCATGACGAGTGCTTTGATACCTGTAAGACGCGTCGCTTCGTGCCGGCTGTGGGCTGCACGAGCATATAATCATCATCATCATCATCATCATCATCATCATCATCATCATCATCAGCTTGTCTACGCCCACTGCAGGGCTAAGGCCTCTCCCATGTTCCACCAATCAACCCGGTCCTGTGCTTTCTGCTGCCACGTTATACCTGCGAGCTTCTTAATCTCATCTGCCCCCCTAATTTTCTGTCTCCCCTTCACGCGTTTGCATTCTCTTGGAATCCAGTCAGTTACCCTTCATGACCAGCGGTTATCTCCCTCCCACATGAATACGAGCATATAGGCTTAGCTTTACGACCGGTGTATAGGTCGACGGCCGCTTCGCTGGGTTTACTGGCATGCCTCCATTTTTTGTTTTGCGAAAAATAAAACAGGCCTCTGTGGATCCGGCGCCTCGTTTGCGTGAACACTGCTTACGCTGCGCGGTGCCTGAAGCATGCAATCTGTGGTCGGCGGGCGCTACTCGCGGAGCGGCGCGGCGGGGAATCGCAAGTCTATGTGTTATCGGGAGTTCTACATCAACGGCGATGGCCTTCGATATTGAAGAAAAGAGAACAGGCCAACGCGGACAGTTAATACCGGGGTTGCGTGTGTCGAGAGGCGTTATCGCCTACTTACCCTACTCCCCCTTCCCCCCCTCGCCCCGCGTTCGATTGTCTTCATGCTCAAGGAAAAGTTAGGGATTGCAAGGCACTCTGAAACAGCCGTTGGGGTTCCCCAAGGCTAGAAAGTTTAAGAACCCCTCTTCTGGGCCAATGTACTGGATAAGGAATGATACACTATAAGAAAAAAAAAGAGTATGTGTGACTCTTCCCTGTGAGTCTCATGACTTTCCAAGAATATGACTCTCTTTAAAGAAACTCATTAACTCTCTTATGGGTGCCACGACCATCCGAAGAGAGTATATTGACCTCCAAAGGGAGTTCACATGTCTCTTTAAAGAGAGTCACTTACGAGGCAAGTCAGGGCTCTCAAAAGAAGATTCAAAGGACTCTTTTTCTTATAGTGTACTGCTACTACGCCCTTACTGTCTTGAATTTTAATGGAAATTTTTTTTCACCCGATCGTTATTGTGACCAATTAGTCATTAAATTACGACGCACATAATCTATTCAATCTTTCCTAAATATTGTTGTGGGTTCTGCTACCGAAACATAGCGCTTAAGCTTAATCAGATTGCGTGCTCGACCTGAATATAGTCGGTTACAACTTACAGCTTAAGAATAAATACAGGCTCCACCCGCAAAAACGCGGCGCAGCTGTCAATCATCTATGTCAGGGGTCTCAAACACGTGGCCCGCGAACGTCTAGCGTGCGGCCCGCGGCCCGCACATCGCTATGTTCGTCTCATATATATATATATTTTTTTTCATTTTAAAAATAAGTACGTTTGGGAGCTACACAGGCATGACTGGTCTAAAGCATTGTTTTCGTCAGGCACTCCAAGTGGTCACCATGTGTTGAAACGTAACCGTGTAACAAAAACAGTATTTCAGAATCGGCGTCCAGATTTTGGCTCATTTTGTCCCAGATCGGTATTGAAATGCTGCTGGATGGAATCCTGACCCCAAATCTTCAGAAATGATCCGAATATGAGATATGGGAAATGTTGTCTCTTCAATGGTAGTGTTCGCTGACAATGTGTACGAAATAACCCCCCCCCCTTCCAGGCTTTTACATTCTTCCCTGACCTGGCCCTTACGGGAGTAAATTCTGCGAATGCGGCCCGCTGCCTCGGATGAGTTCGATACCCCTGATCTATGTTTACAAGAGAATCGTGCAAGCTGGTTTGCGTTTTGCACAGTAAGTACTTTTTCGGTGCTAATGTTAATACCACGCATATCTAAAACTAAAGGTTCTAAAATATGGACTTTGGCTAAGCAGTGATGTAGGAATCTCTGATGAAAATTGCCAGGACGTTGAAGTTCACGACTTAGAACCAGTGACACGACCATGTGTCTTTATGGGAACACCGGCTACCTGAAGCACTCCAAAAGTGCTTGACGTGATGTAAGCAAATGGGATTGGATGGAACATGTCACGTGTCATCCGACTACCCATGCCACTCACCTCCCCCCCCCCCCCCCAACCCCCATTTTTTTTTCTCCTTCACCTCCTTGAGAGGTACGATCCTAGTTAACATGTTTCTTGTATAGTTTCTTAGTAGCGTACAGTGTATTATTGCCGCATGCGTAAGATTGCGTCTAGTGTTTGTATAAATTATACTGACGCAATTTATAAGTATTTAGCTATAGGTGCCTCTAGTGCTTGCGTACACTGGTCCAATAAACTTTCTTTTGTGGATGTAACGTCTATGCAACTTCTCTCTGGGTGGAAGGGCGACGGTTGCGGGTGGAGTTTGCATCTTTTTTCTTAGACTGCAACCAACTATATATTATACAGCAGCTTCTCAAATTTACGTGAGCACCAGTCTCCTTATCACAAGTTAACTCACAATATGCGCGAGATTCTCGTGTTCAACTGTAATCGGAGGACGCGGGTTCGCGTCCCACCGGTGGCAAATTTTCTGCACGCCTCGCTTTCAGTGGCATAAATCTCGGAACCAAATTGCTCAACTTTCGTCCTTTGATGTGCTCGAAGCATGCATCGACTTTGAACGGATGTCAGCGTGAAGACACGCATGAACGAACAGGGACGATATAATACACGAGAGCTTGTATGTACTTGTTTGCAGTTGTAGAAGGGTTTATAGCCATTAAGGCTTGCCGCGTAATATACCTACACATTTTACAATCTTGTATTTCACGAGTGGTGAGCGCAATTTGCGACCTGCGGAAAAAGAATTTTTTTAACGTCGAGCAGTGTTTTTTTTTTAATTTTCAACAATCTTTACAAAAATGTGCAGAGCCAAAAAATAAATTGCACTTGTCCCGAAGTGTTAACATTATCTTTCGAAATCCAACAAACCTCATAAAATTCGGTTAGGGTGCGGCCGAGAAAAATAATCTGCTTTCTCAGCCAAACTTGACTCTCGGATAATTTTCAGTAAGCGCGGCCGTTTTTAGCCATGTAGTTGTGGATAACGGATGTATTCATATAAAAGGCATAAAATTGTACCAAACTGAACTCGGAATGCTGTCACGTCGTAATAATTTCACACTTGGCGAAAAAATTATTTTTCAATATCACTTGCAATAACCGGAGACACCTGGAAGGTTATCATATAAGCGATTAGCATAAACGTAGCCATTTCTGAAGAATCTTGTCAATCTGTCATTGCATGTAGGTATACTCCGCGACCAGCGGTCATTCTCGCGGAACCGCAGGTCGAGCCCTCGCCAGACAAAGCGCCTCTTGGCGAACGCGTCACAGATGGCGACGTGATATCTGACGCTCACCACAAGGCTACCCAATCTCCCGTAAGTCCTCCTGTCATCGACGAGACTCCGTCCCAAGACGACGAAGCCTCCATCTACGAGGACGCTAACAGCACCACGAGTGAGACGGCCCTGCGAATAGACGACGACACCACTCCCAGTGACGTCAGCCGGGACAGTTTAGACGCCTTTGTACCGTGCTCGCTCAAGAACCCGGGCACCAAGCGCCACCGGATATCAAGCAGCGACTCAATATACGCGGATGACATAACGTTATGGGCTTCCAAAGGCTCCATTGGCGAAAAACAAGATATCCTTCAGAGCGCAATCGACAAGGTCGAAGGATTTTCCGTAAATGCCGGCATGCGATGCGCACCAGAAAAATCAGAATTCATCAGGTTAAAAGCCAAATATTCTAGAAACGCAGAGCGCCCCCAAATACACCTCAAAATTCATGGCCAACCTATCAGAGAGGTTCAAAAAGCTAAGAATCCTCGGCCTGTGGATACAAAACAACGGCAGAGTAGATTACACGATTGAAACACTAAGAAAAACGACGACAAATGTAGCACGCATGATACATAGGGGTCACGCGGTACAGACAAAGCTTCAGAGAAGAGGAAGCTCTGCGCCTTGTACAGGCTTTTGTCATAAGCAGAATAACCTACAGTCTACCCTTCCAAAAATTAACCAATACTGAAACCGTAAAAATTGATGCGATCATAAGAACAGCGTACAAAGTTGCGATTGGACTGCCCACCAATGCCAGTACCGAAAAATTTGAGGCGCTAGGACTCTATAATACCTACGAAGAACTCGCGTCCGCTGTGCTGATATCCCAAAAGGAAAGATTAAATTCTACGGAACAAGGCAGAGCTCTACTCAAGCAGGTTGGCTACCCCTTAAGACCTCAACACGCCGGAGAAGAGACATACCTATTACCCACCAACATTAGGGCCCAAATAATGGCATCCCCCATCCCCAAGAATATGAGCGCTAAGTACCACCCTGGCAGACGGCAAGCCAGAGCTAGAACACTACAAAAGCTGTACGGTAATAACCCAACCGTCGTCTACACTGACGCCTGCAGACTGGACGGCAATCGTTACACCATTGTTGCAACAAGCGGAGTTACAACTGTAGCAGCGTCGATAAGAACCCCATCAGTCAGTACGGCCGAAACGGCGGCGGTTGCTATGGCGATAAGATGCGCAGAACAACGGGGGAGACTCATCCCTTGTTATTACCGACTCTCAATCCACTTGCCGTATGTTTCAGGCAGGGGCAATTCCAAGGACGGCAATGAGAATCCTAGGGAAACAACTCCTAAATCCACATGCAATACTCTGGTGTCCTGCGCACGCGGGACTTGAGGGCAACGAAAGGGCCGACCGGCTTGCTCGCGAAATGAGCATCCGAGCACCGGTCGCAACCCTCGAGGAAACCCCAACAACTCCACGCGACATCCTCGAAAACCAAAGAGGAGAACGACAGAAATACAGCCGTCCCCATCCGGATCTTACCGGAGCACAAGCGCGAGATTGGCGTCGAGTACAAACCAACACGTACCCTCACTTACAAAGAAACCACCACATAAATCCCACAATATACGCGCGCAGCTGTCCGTGGTGTGGAGAACGGCCAACTCTCGCCCACATTACGTGGGAATGTGAATCGCGGCCCCAAAACATCAATTCTCCCCTTTTGGAGACAACATTTCGAACGAGGCAGTGGGAGGCGTGGCTTGCTAGCAAGGATCGCGAGAGCCAGCTGGCTCTGCTCGACCAAGCCCAGCGAGCCGCAAAGGCCAGTGGAGCCCTGGACTGAGGACCCCACCCATTTGCCCAGCAACTTTTTAGTAAATAAAACGTTTTTCATCATCAGAGGCCCCCAGCAGAGACAGAAGTACCCTGCGGACTTCAACGCGGCCCCGGAAGCCCCCGAGCCTCCGGTGGGTGCCCTGGCCGTAAGAAATGACTGAGCCACTCGCGGGGCACTCGCTCCCCGCGCCTGCTAGAACTGTCTAGAACTGTGTATCCAGGTTAGTCTTTACTTTTCACTATGGCTGCTATACTGAACAATTTAAGGTAATGCCTCATGCTCACGTCCGTCCGTCCGTCCGTCCATCCGTCCCTCCGTCCGTGCCCTGGCACGATGCCAGGTGGCCGCCGGGGCGCGCCAAAGGACGCCGGTCGCGTCGATCGCGCCTCACGTCTGACCAGCGCTCGCGCTTTGCTTGCGTAGCGTCGATTTGCCCAGCGTGTCCAATCATCCAAGAAGGGAGACGCGCGCATCGCGTTCCATTCTGACCGACCCACGTCTCAATGGGCACAGGCGTTCGCTGAACACACTTGGGAATTTATAAAGTGTCCTTCAACTGTTAAGGCGAAAGCCTTTAATGTCTCATGCTCACGTCCGTCCGTCCGTCCGTCCGTCCGTCCATCCGTCCGTCCGTCCGTCCGTCCGTCCGTCCGTCTATCCATCCATCCGTCCATCCGTCCGTCCATCCGTCCGTCCATCCATCCGTGTCCGTCCGAGCCCAGGCACGGTGCCAGGGTGGCCGCCGGGGCGCGCAAGCGGACGCCGGTCGCGTCGGACTCTACAGCGCTCGCGCTTTGCTTGCGTAGCGTCACTGTGCCCAGCGTTTCCAATCATGCAAGGAGGGAGACGCGCGCATCGCGTTCCATTCTGACCGACCCCGTCTCAATGGACATAGGCGTTCGCGGAACACACTTTGGAATTTGCAAAGTGTCCGTCAGTTTAAGCGCTGGAACGCGGATGGCGTCTGCACGATGCGCAAAGCGCGAGAAAATACTGACACAAGCCACCTTCAAACTACGCGCGCTGACCAATTCTTACGCCCTCCCGATTGTTGACAGCGTACTTGGGAAACCGATCATAACTGCGGCAAGTAGCACGTGCCCACATGAGCCATGCAACAGCAGCTGCGTGCCACATGTGAGAGACAGGAAAAAATTGACGGCAGATCCACGAGGTGAATGATGATGAGATTGGGCGAAGCTCCTGGAAGTAATCATCGGTTAAACCGTGAAATTTCTTCCGTTAATTCGCCCGATAAAAATGACGTGAAACGATTGATTAAATGTTTTATCAAACTTTTATTGCTGGTTTCCGTTGTCCTTTCATTATGACCGCTTTGTGGTCGGTGAAATGTAAGCTAAGTGGTTCTTGCACTGGTTGCAGCGGCATCCTTATCCATACGAGCACACACCGACGGCAACGAGCATCGTCAACTACAAACCTGTGTCGCGATATGGTTTTGATTATAAAACCATTCCTTTAGAAAACACCTGGCGTCTTTCGTTAAGCAGCTGGCGTCTTTTCGTTTTGCTTTAGAAACATCTGGCGTCTTTTCGTTTTGCTTTTAGAAAACATCTGGCGTCTTTCGTTGGTTTATTTCATCAATCAACGGCGTTTTGAACAAAATTTTTATTGTTTAATCACGCACAGGAGAAATCTCACCAGGCACTACCTTGGAGGTAAGCAATGGCTGCTACTGGGAATGAGAGACAGCAGAAGTCGGCTTTTTTTTTAACGTTTCCTACTGGAACATGCCGATGGCTGCTAATGGGGAATGAGAGACAGAAGAATTCGGCTTTTAGTTAACGCGCACGCTGCGAATTTTTTATTGTGCAACAACGCACAGGAGAAATCTCCCACCGGCACCACCTTGGAGGTCAAAGCGTAAGACTGGTTACGCACTACGACTACGACTACGACAACGACGAAAGACGAACGGATGCCGCTTTAAGGGAGCTTCGCCCCTAAAAAATTGGCCGCGTATCTGCGTGCTTCGCTGCAAATGCCGTCGAAAGACGAGTCTTGTGCCGGCCGTACTACGATGTTTTGCCTTGCCTCAGACAGCGCCTACTCTACGTTGAATTGGCTGCATCTGGATGGCATTGATAAAATAGAGGAGGCGCTGCGCGAGAATATGGACTCCACCGAAAAACATGAGCTTGTGCTGAACCAAGGGCTACTGCCAGCTGCAGCACTTTATCGTCGGCACAGGGCTTTTTTCGTGCAAAGTGTCGCAGTTCGTGCACAGCGTCGCATTTTCAGCGCAGCCTAAAAAACACTTGGGTCTTTAGAATTACGTGCCTATGTATCTTCTAATAAAAGAACACACGACCTGATACTTACACATTAATGTTGTGCCTCAGGTATCCGTAGTATTTGCTTTTTGATCGAATATGTTCACAAGTATGAACGCAAACACCTGTTCAAGATGGGTGGGCGTTCAGAAAGTGGTTAAACTTTGGCCGAGTAGCTGAATCAGGTTACAGACAGACAGACAGACAGACAGACAGACAGACAGGCAGACCAAAATTTTTGCGTGTAAGTATCCCAAGAAATTGGCCGCGTATCTGCGTGCTTCGCTGCAAATGTCGTCGAAAGACGATAGTCTTATGCCGGCCATACTCCTATGTTTTGCCTTGCCTCAGACAGCACCTACTCTACGTTGAAGTGGCCGCATCTGGCTGGCATTGATAAAATAGAGGCGGCGCTGCGCGAGATATGGACGCCATCGAAAAACATGAGCTTGTGCTGAACCAAGAGCCACTGACTGCGGCTGGACTTTATCGTCGGCAGAGCGCTTTTTTCGTGCAAAGCGTCGCAGGTCATGCACAGCTTCACATTTTCAGCACAGCCTAAAAAGACACTAGGGTCTTTAGAATTACGTATCTGTGTATTTTCTAATAAAAGAACAGACGACCTGATACTTACATATTAATGTTGCGCCTCAGGTATGCTTAGTATTTGCTTTTTGATCGAATATGTTCACAATTATGAACGAAAACACCAGTGCAAGATGGCTGGGCGTTCAGAAATTAGTTAAACTTTGGCCCTGTAGCTAGCTGAATCGGGTCACGGACAGACAGATAGACAGACACACAGACAGACCAAAATTTTACGTTTAAGTATCCCAAGAAAGACTATCGTCTTTAAAAAATTCACAGCATATCCACGGAGTGAATGATGATGAGTGGGCGAAGCTCCGGAGGTTCATCGGTAAACCGTGAATCTTCCGTGAATTCTGCCCAGTACATCATCAACGACGTGAGATCGGGAGCGTTTATACTAAAGGGTCGATGAGAGTCATGGCGACTTGCAGCTCACTTTAATTTTACATGTACGCTGTGAATTTTTATTGTTTAATCACGCACAGGAGAAATCTCACACAGGCGCTACCTTGGAGGTCAAAATTCCCAGTGCCTATATATACGGGGTGGTCAGTGAACGGTTGTGCAACGCGAGCAGTCGGTTTTTTCAATCAAGAAACTCGCTAGCAGACGCTGCCTGCGTCGGCGTCGCGAGGCGAGAGAAGGGGGGGGAGCGTAGGAGAGGAGAGGGTGAGGGCGCCCCTAAAATCGGAGAGCAGCTGTACCGCCAACGCCATCTAGCGTACCTTCACCCAACCGCCATATTGTACGCATGTCTATGGGACAGCGCCCTCTCGGAAACGAGACGAGAAATGGAATGTGTACAGCGCCATCTAGTATATCGTCACCCATCTCTATGTGACAGATAAGGGAACACTACGGGGTACAGAGGACGGTTGACGCCCGACGCCGCTCGACAACCGGCCAGGTCTCGCCATAAGTAGCTTCGCTCCTAAAACAAGGGAAGAAGGTGCGTGGAATTAGAAAGAGACTTTAAGCAGCCACACGGACTCTCTCTGAAATTTTTGTTTCTTGGGCACAAGTTCGCCCCAACTACTTTAATCTATTAAAGTGTGCTCTTTAATTGTGCATGACAAACTGGTGGAGGTGCGGGGTATGATTCCAAGCCCTTCCCGAGTCACGGAACGCAGCCCAGGGCCACAGCGACTCGGATCCAACGAGCTCACTCCAGTTCACCAGCGCTGCAGCCTTCGTTTACGCGGTGAGGCCCCTGAATTTTCACGTTTGTCAGATTCTCTCCGAGTCTCAACGGCTGTGAACGAAAACGCCGGCGACATGACAACTCTTGTTACGCCAGCTAACATCGTGGTGAATCCCCCCATTAACGCCGGAGCCTTTTCACGGTGACGCCTGCGAAGACGCGGAGGATTGGCTAGAACAATTCGAGCGCATTGCGAAGGCTAGCGGATGGGAAGCAGATCGCAGACTGGGACGGTTTTACTTCGCGTTGGAGGATAGCGCACGAACGTGGTTTGAAAACCACGAGTCTGCCATGCTGTCATGAGATGACTTCCGACGGGAGCTATTTTCCATCCATGTTTTTACGGGTAACAAGTCGGTGTGCAACTTAAAGAAGAATGTCTTTACCAATGGCGCCACGAGCATTCTTTTCACGCGTTTAAGAACATCCTGGCCTGTGCCTGCATAGTGTAGTTCACGGTACGACGGCACAGGCAATAAAATACCCACAAAGTCTTTATACAATTATCTACGTGACACCTCAGCCAAATATTCAAACTGAAAACGTACTGACAAGAAATGAAAAGAGGAAACCACTTCTTTAAGGTAGCACCGCATTGGTCCTTGCACACTTGCGGGGTGTTTTTCAGGGATATATTACATGGGGCTCTCGAAAAGGAATTACCATTAAATCCACATGAAATCCAGTTTCTCTCCGTTGAAAGTGAAGATGGCGTACCTTACCACCTTATCATGCTCCTCCTGGGCCTGCATAGTACAGTAAAAGCTCGTTAGTTCGAACTTGGTTAATTCGAACTTACAGTTAATTCGAACAGACTCCCTGGTCCCGGCACTGCCCTATGTATTTCTATGGGGGAAAACTCCCGATAATTCGAACGCGTCGGTGTCTACAACGGTTAATTCGAACTGGGAGCCCCCCTGGCTTTCGTCCCTCCTCACTGAAATCGGCCCAGAATGATCGGCCAAATTACTCATTACTTTCCTCTGTGTAAAACAAGTGTAGTGATTGATTTCCATGTATGCTTTTATGATTGTAAATGTCGTCTGTTTGCTGCTACTGCAGTATGGGTGGCATGGCCCCGTAAGCCAACGTTTGCTTTAGCCGTGTCGCCTTAGATAATTTGAATATTGTTCTAAATAAACTAAGAAAGAAAGACCTTAAATTTTGATTGCGTTAACTCTGCCATGTAAATGATCGTGTTTTGGAGCACAAATAGCTTCGTATACTTTGGCATTCAGGCTCGCTGCTCACGTGAATGCAAGTCGCTGCTTGTTTCTGGCGTATCACTGACTGATCAATAAATTCTGTTCGCGGTTAGAGCATGAACTTAATTTACGAAATTGCCTGCCACAAACGTGTAGTATCGCCTAATTTGCGGGAATGAGTCCAGAGGTGGCTTCTCTGGGTTCTCTCTGCACAGTGTGGCGCGATGTCTGTTCATTCTAGCAGCTGGCCGCTAATTCAAACTTCGCTTAATTCGAACAATTTTATAGTCATAGGCGTGTGCACGGGACAGGCAAAGGGGACGCAAAGCCAGCCCCATACATTGACATAATAGGGAGGGGGGGGGGGAGGGGGGGGCGCAAAGTTAGTCCCATACATTGACATGATAGGTAGGGGGGGGCTGCGACGAACCTTCGCCCCCCACCCAGAAGGGGAACCCTGCGCACGCTTATGTTTATAGTCCCCCTCGAGTTCGAATTAGCGAGTTTTTTACTGTATATGGCCAACTCGAACGGCCTTTCACAATGCCGATGGGGAAGTAAGGTCTGTTCGCGATTACTTTTGCGAATGTGTGTCGCGTTTTGCCGAAACGCAGAAAGAGCAGATGCATGTACCGGAGAGGGTTTTCACAGTGGCATCATTGTTACACATGCCAAAGTTTTAATAGTCAGCTAACAGCTGATGGTGTATCATTGAACAGTTCCCTAGTTGACATATAGTGTGTGAAGATTCTTCTGTGTGAGGCAAATAAAGTAAAAAAAAAAAGACGAGTGGTCTAGTGCTCAAGGCACTCGCTTTCGGACTGTAGGGACCCGTGTTCAAACCCAAGCACCGGAAAGAAAACTTAGTTTGTTTGACTTATTATTGCTTTGGTGCGCGCGCGCCAGCTGTGGTTGAAGATGTGTGTGTTTTTTTTTTTTTTTGAACACTACCAATCACACAGGTTAGTCAATGCAAGCTTCGTTTGAAAAGCCCTCTGTAGGACAACGTGTAATGTCGACATGGAGCATTGCACATGTCCGGAAAATTCAGGCTCGAGGAACCATCGCCTCGTATACGTTCAAACTTGGTGTCATGCCACCTGAGCGCCACAAGTTCTTGTCCCGCTGTTACTCGCTCCCAGAGAAAAGCCGCATACAGTAAAGCCGTTGTCGCGCGCGGTGTCGTACAAAAGCCCCTTGTTCGCGCGAACTCAGCGCACTCGCGACGTGCATGGTGGTGGCTTTTGTCGGATAAACAGGGGCGACAAGCGATTGTTACGCTCAGGTGGCGTGGCCGCGACAGCAAACACGCGCGAAACGATGATACATCGTATCAAGGAGGGTCCCGCACTCTCACGTTCACTGTCTGCGCAAAACATGCGCCCCAGACGGTGCCGATTGTACGCATAGTTACGCGTTCAGCTGACCGCGGGCTACGTGACTCCAGCTGGCTAGAAAGAGTGATCCACTCTCGCAGTCATGGCTACGAACGGCGCTGGCTGGCACTCACGGGTTCACACGCACGGAAATATACAGTAAGGTCAACGGGGTAGCGAGCGCCACCGTAGCTCGATTGGTACAACTATAGCATAGCTTTTCACAGGAGAGAGAAAAACGACGCCATGCTGGGCTGCGCGTGGGAGTACAATGGCTGACGTCAGAGCCTCAGCAGTACATTTTTGGGGTATCACGCCTGTTTAACGCAGCCCAGAGAGGGCTATGGCGGCGGCCAAGGATCTGTCTGTGAAGAGGTCTGTAGAGCACCAGACGTTTTATCCGAACGTTGGTGGTTTGGTCCCTACCGGCGGTGAACCCGCTTTTTCGTTCAATATATCTTTTCATTTATGTCATAATTACTGTACTACAGTTAAACACTTGTCACATTCAAGAGGTGACAAAGAAAATGAGGCAAAAGAAGACGAAGATGAAAAGTATGGAGTGACGTGGAACCATGACACTAGAAGACAAGGAAAACGAAGCGGAGGATATAAAAGAGAAGGTGACGTGGCCAGAGGGGCCCTGGGTGTTCCATCGTGAGCGCGTGAGCTGGGCACGAGCGTCGCCGGCCTGTGTTCCGGGCGCTCCAGCTCTCGTTCGACGGCAACGCACCGTAGACTCCGGCTGGCCAAAGGACCGGAAGGCGAGCACGAGGACCCGCAGCGGCCAGGGAGCGCCATCGGCTTATGCTCCGAGCGTCCCATCCTACGGCACCGCACCGTAGGCCTCGCCTGAGCCTGTCCCTGGGATACACGGGCCAGCGCAAGTACCTGCGACGCGCAGGTCACTGAACTCGGAGCCTCCCAGCGTCTACGAGAACACCAGTTCGCGTTCCTCGCCAGAGAGAAGGACGGCGCCTCCGACTTGGACGCCGCCGCCAACGCCAGTGCCACCCCGCAACGCCTCGCCTTCTCATGAACCGGCACTCGACGCCGTGAGTTGCGCAAGCGACAAACGCTTCGTACTTTCTAGTTGTTTGTTGTCTGTAGCTTTATTTGTGGTGTTCCTATTTAGTGTGTACCTTTTTTCGCGTTTGCATTTATTCTAAGGCTAATGTGCGTTTTCCTTTCGTGTGCAATTAAAATGTGTGTGCTTAACGCTCCCGCCTCGTCCATTCTTTCTCGTCGACCGATGTCCGGAGATCCGTGACAAAAATAAGTGGCGAGCCTGCCAGGATTCCTTTTTCTTATTTTTTGTTGTGGATCTCACGGATTTCTGTTCGGCAGGGAGGATGGACCTGGTGAAGATTTTAGAGCTGGCAGTACAGCAAGGTTTGTCGGGTGAAGAAGCCATAACCCTGTATGAGCGCGAGGTAAAGAGGCGTAGAGATGAGCGAGTGCGGGCACGCGAGGAGAGGCGCGAAGAGGAAGAACGCGAGATTAGAATGATTCAACGCGAGAAGGAGCTTATTTTGAGGAAACGATGGACATTGGAGACAGACAGTGAGAGGAGCAAAGATTATAGGGGGCTCCAAAGCAGAGACAGAACCTCCTGGATCGATGCTAGTCTTTCCCCATGTCGATGATTTCTTTTCACGAGAAAAGAGACGAACTGGACACATACTTGCCCCGTTCTGAGCGGGTAGCTTTAGATCAAGGCGGGGAGCACGAACTGAGTTCTGCAAAAGCTACAAAGGTTAGAACTGGCATAGGAATGCCAGGTGTGAATTTACTGCTGGAATGTCGAGAGCTGGAGGCTCACAGCTGCGATGCGAGAGAACAGATCACTAGCGACCAGGCAGCCTGTGAAAAAGAAAAGGGGCTAGTAATTAGCAATAACAAAGAACTGGACTCAGATACGGCATGTGGATCCATTAATGAAGTTGTTAGGGAATGGCGTGCCGACAGTGTTGATCAGGGACCTCAGGAAACGGTCGCTGTTGTGAGTGGAGTCGGAGGAATCGAGAGTTCACTGAAAGGAGCAGGTGTTGAAGAGACTCACGTTGTTGCTAAGTCAAAGCAAAGAAGACAGAAGGCCATCCCGAAAAATTAAGCACAGATACAAGAAGGTTAAGAGAGATGCGCCAATGCGTAGCCGTGGACATGCAGTTAGGATGCATCCAAGAAGAGTTGTGTGGAAGAGGCGTGTGATGATGGTTGGCAGGCATAAACGCAGAGGGTGCACAGGGTGTTCACAACGGCGCGCAGAAAGAAAACGCGGAAGAAGGTCGTGTAAGGCGCGCGCGGTAAGGAAAAGAAGACGCAAGCTTGAACGCTTACTTTGGTAATTGTGATGTACGAATAAGTCTGTGTATTGAGCAAACCTAGTTGGGTTGTGATTTACAAAAAGTGTTTTATACAAAGGTTTTCGGAACAATGTGAACTGTGAGTGCATGCAGTGTGATGGGTGTTGTTCCAGAAACTGTGTAAGGACATTGACAATGATTGTAGCTATACGAACAAGTGTCTAATGTGAACAGTTGTGGCGATTGTGTATCGGCGAGGTACTTTGAGCGCATTCGAGGCAGTGGTGGCTCTAGATGACGAGTGTGGTGGTGGTGGTGTTGTGTACTGATCGAGGAGAACACCGGATTGGTCCTTACGTGAAGACACTGGAGGTCTTGAGCAGTTTTCTTCTAGAGAAAACTCTTGAAGAAGGGGGCCATTGTCACATTCAAGAGGTGACAAAGAAAATGAGGCAAAAGAAGACGAAGATGAAAAGTATGGAGTGACGTGGAACCATGACACTAGAAGACAAGGAAAACGAAGCGGAGGATATAAAAGAGAAGGTGACGTGGCCAGAGGGGCCCGGGGTGTTCCATCGTGAGCGCGTGAGCTGGAGACGAGCGTCGCCGGCCTGTGTTCCGGGCGCTCCAGTTCACGTTCTACGGCAACGCACCGTAGACTCCGGCTGGCCAAAGGACCGGAAGGCAAGCACGAGGACCCGCAGCGGCCTGGGAGCGCCATCGGCTTGTGCTCCGAGCGTCCCATCCAACGGCACCGCACCGTAGGCCTCGCCTGAGCCTGTCCCTGGGAGACGCTGGCCAGCGCAAGTACCTGCGACGCACAGGTCAACGAACCTCGAGCCTCGCAGAGTCAACGACAACGCCGGCACGCGTTCCCCGCCAGTGAAGGACGGCGTCACCGACTTGGACGCCGCCGCCAACGCCAGTGCCACCCGCCACGCCTCGCCTCATCATGAACCGGCACACGACGCCATGAGTTTGTGTAAGCGACGAACGCTTTGCACTTTCTAGTTGTTTTGTAGGCTGTATAATAGCTTTATTTCGTGAGGTTTCAGTTAGCGGGTTTCTTCATGTTTGCAGTGGTTTTGGTATAGTGTGCTTTCCATTAGTGTATAATTAAAAATGTATGTTGATACCGCTCCCGCGTCGTCTATTCTTTCTCGTCGACCGGTGTCCGGAGATCTGTGACAACACTACAAATCATGACCTCTATACCATCCTTGGCTACATTGTATAACTTTCCTTCCACCTCCCCCCTTTCCCCCTTGCAGGGTAGCCTACCGGGCTCAGCCCTGGTTAACCCCCCCTGTCTTTCTTCTATTATTACTATCTCTCTCTCTCTCTTGTCGGTTGGTTTCATTAGGCTGTGTCTAAACGAAATGAGCCCTTAATCCATTCCCATTTCTTTCCTGCGCTCAGTTGTTAGTACTTCAGTTGTCCACGATTGTGCCCACTGTATTGAACTGATCGACGGAACAAAACGCGTCAATTGGGGATTGACTAATGCGCGTGCTTTAGTTTTATTGTCTCCCGTCAATGTTACATTGTCGTATGTTTAGGCTCGCACACTTGGAACACAACGAGCATAACCGCTGGCGGCCAAATTGATCGTGATATTACGTATACACAATATTAGTGCTCTACTTTAAAGCATTTTTATCGCCTTTCACTTCGTGGGTGTAGGGCATACGGCTGTAAACTGCACAGTTTAAAACTTGCTGCAATCACTGTCGCAGGAGGAAGAGAGTTCATGAGGTTGAAATAGTCAGCGTCGCTTTGGGCTTCTATTTGCTGCGTTTATTATGGTGCAAAGAAGCGATCGGTGTGCCCAACTTACGGAAGCAAAAGACGCTTTTACGCTGCTCTTACACGACTAGGGGTGTCTATAAAGGCTCGTGTTGACCTAGACAAGCTTATCAACGACGCAGGTAAAACCTGAAACTAGCAGTTTCTCGGAGCACATCTTTTTTCTCTATCTCATTCTTTTGTTCACTCACTCACTCACTCACTCACTCACTCACTCACTCACTCACTCACTCACTCACTCACTCACTCACTCATTCATTCATTCACTCACTCACTCATTCACTCACTCACTCACACTCACACTCACTCACTCACTCACTCACTCACTCACTCACTCACTCACTCACTCACTCACTCACTCACTCACTCACTCACTCACTACTATCGACTTGTCGAAAGGAAGACGCCTTGAAAATCTTTACTTGCAGAAAGAGGTAACCTTGGCCTGAAAGCAACCGTTATTTGGCCGAGAAACGACAACCATAAAACGGTTTGACGACACAAGGGCATGCGCGACTTTCCATAAAGACGTAATGTACTCACGTACACGTTCCACAGCATAGGCAAAGCGTCAACTGTAAACACTCGGTCAATCTTTCTTGCGGCGAGTCCCATGATTTTATTCACCCTTTATGCTCGGTCGCCTTCACGGTTGACGAAGCAAGCCTTCTCCGTCCAAGATAAACTGTAATGGCTCGTAACCGACCGAAAGGCGTTGATGGCCGTGCTTTTGCACAACAGCGCCCAAGTAACTCAAACAGCCATTTTCCATGACTTCTCCATATTTCAAAAGATATAGTTTGATGTATACCGCCCATTTTAACAGCACGCACTTAAAGAAACACCTCGGGCGACAACATTTGGAATGGCACCTAGTTGCGATTAATGTTTCCTTTTTTTGGCGGCGTCTTCTTTGACACTTTCGTTTTGCATCGCCGGTTGCTCTTTTAATATTTATAGCCATCATTTTTTTTTTGTACGCGTACACGTGGTGTAACTACAACCATTTCCGGGTCTTCTGTGGCATATGCCTTAAATGTAGTCGCATAGCTATTTCCTTCAAGAGGGACGCGGTCACTGGAACGTAACATTTGTATTCCCGACCATCGTGGCCAGTTATGCTTCTAGTATACTTGCTTGTTATGACCATCACAGTTAAATGCAGCGACAATCAAGCAAATTCATGGAGCCCAGTACATCGGACTCGGGCTCCAACGCCAGAAGAACATATATATGTATCAGAGTTGTACACGTTCCTCTAAAACAGGAACGATAACCCGTTCCTCGTTCCTCCCCAGTTTCGGAAAGAGTTCCCGTTACTAGTTCCTCAAATGTAAAAGGAACTCGTTACAGTTACATTCCCAAAATTGGAACGTGTCGTTACATTAACGTTACATTTCAGTTTTTAATAAATATATTGTGTCGGATGATCCTGAGACGAAATAAAGTGACCAAGCTCCCATCGAGGTATTATCTTAACCTGCGTGCACCGTGGACAAAGATGAAATGTGTGGAGCCCCCTTTCGCAACGACCTCTTTGTTGTTGTTTTCGCGGCATTTAAGTAAGCCAGCGAGTACATATATCAAACGAACTTAACATTGCCGACAACAGAGTCTACATCGTCCGCCTCGGTGGAACAGTGGCTACGGTGCTCGGCTGCTGACCCGAAGGTGGCGGGTTCGATCCCGGCCGCGGCGGTCGCATTTCGATGGAGGCGAAATGGTAGAGGCCCGTGTACTGTGCGATGTCAGTGCACGTTAAAGAACACCAGATGGTCGAAATTTCCGGAGCCCTCCACTACGGCGTCTCTCATAATCATATCGTGGTTTTGGGACGTTAAACCCCAGATATTATTATTATTAACAGATTCTACATAGGTAAAGAAATCTAAATAAACGCCCCTAGACAAATATTTTCGAGACCACCGGCCTTACTACATACATGTAACTGCAACTTTCGCGCTCGTCTATTTTAAGTCCAACACATGTGGCAATTTTCAACGTCAGTCTTCAAAGGCGCAGTCAGGATGCTGCACTTCACATATTAAAATCAATTTCTTGCACAGGAAATCGCATCGAAATTTAGGCGTTTAATGGGTGCTCATTCAATATTTCAGTGTGAGCACAAAATAATGTTCAGGATACACACTTGCGCCTTAGTAAAGACCGCGGTTCACAGCCATCAAACATATTTCTGCATATTTCGTCCTCTGTCCTTCTATCTCGCTCTCTTTCTTGCCTTTCATGCTCTTATTTGTTTTCCTCTTCTCTCTCTCCCTCTGTCTCTCTGTGTACGTTCTCTCGCCTTCTATGTTCTTTTTTTTCTTTTTTCTCTGTCTCTCTATACTCGTTTTATTCTCCTCCTTTCCCTCCTCCTCACCATCACTTCTCCTTCCCACCCCCCTTGATATACTGCACTATATATACAAGGATATGTTATACACTTCTAGCATGCGCGCATGTTGCAGAAAGACGCATAGCCAATAATTTCCTCAACATCCTACTTCATTAGTATATGGTCACTCAGCTAAGTTATGTATACGAGCAAATGGATAGTCAGAATGTTATATTGCATGGTTGATGTGTTTATTCTTACCACAGCTCTAGTGTATAATGGGCAATGGCAGTTATTTGATGTATTCGTTCTAGATATGAATGCGAATTCTTCAGCACCGTGCGTTCTTCGTTGGGTAGCGATACGAGCAAAGTGAGCGTATTAGTTCTCTGTCTCTAGTGAATTGCTTCAAAATGCCATGTCTATGTTGAATAAGTACCACGAAAGAAAAAAAAATCTTCCCCATCTCCCGCTAAAGGGAACCATGTGTGGATGCCAAGCAGCGGGGAGATGGCTAGCTTGAGCGGGAGAAACGTCGCCGCTCCCGATTCGCGGCAGCGGCCCGGGCGCTGCCGAATCGCGGCGCTGCACAGGAGAGAGAATGAGGCGCGCGCACTCCGTCATTTTCATACCGCGGAACTACCGTGGTGCCCACAGCGGAGTTTGCAGCTCACACCACCTGCCGTGCGCGCCGCTCCGTAGAGGATTCCTAGAGGAAAGGACGGGGGGGGGGGGAGCGTAGGAGAGGGGAGAGAGGGGCAGGGTATGCGCATGCGCTGTGGGGGGTGTGGGACGCGGGGAGCCGCTCCGTAGAGTAGAGGATTTCTAGAGGAGAGAGGGGGAGAGGACGCGCATGCGCTGTGGGGATGTGGGACGCCGGAGCCGCTCCGTAGAGTAGAGGATTCCTAGAGGAGAGAAGGGGAGAGGACGCACATGCGCTGTGGGGTATGTGGAACGCCGGAGCCGTTCTGTAGAGTATTCCAAGACTAGAGGAAGGGGGTGAGCGTACGAGAGCATAGGGGAGGGTTCGCGGGGGCCGCTCCGTAGAGTAGGTGATTCCTAGAGGAGAGAAAAGGGGTGAGCGTAGGAGAGAGAGGGGGAGGGGGCGCGCATGCGTTGTGGGAAGGAGGGACGGACTAAGCCCCTCCAAACACATGCAAGCAAGATCAAGGAATGGGGTCAACCTGGGCGACAGACACCAGCTGCCTAGCCATTGCTGAGCAGCCTCTCTGTGCTCTCGGCCATGACTCAAGGAATGGGGTCAACCTGGGCGACAGACACCACCTGCCTAGCCATTACTAAGCAGCCTCTCTGTGCTCTCGGCCATGACTCTGATGATTGTAGTAGGGTTGACGGCCTTCATATTACTACAGTGTTCTGGTTCGCATAATGGGTGCTTCCCTACTTCATGAAAGTGGCCGGACGCGGCACGCGGGACGGACAGAGCCCCTGAGCATAAGATGCTTCGCATCTAATAAAAAAACTTCCCCATCTCCCGCTAAAGGGGACCATGTGTGGATGCGAAGCAACGGCCCGGGTGCTCATCGCGGCACTGCACAGGAGAGAGAATGAGCCGCGCTCCGTCATTTTCATACCGCGGTGCTCCCAGCGGAGTATGCAGCTGTCGCACCACCTGTCGTGCGCGCGCCGCTCAGTAAAGTATTCCTAGAGGAGAGAACGGGGGGAACCGTAGGAGAGGAGAGAGAGGGGACGCGGGAGCTGCTGCGTAGAGTAGAGGATTCCTAGAGGAGAGAAAGGGGGTGAGCTTGGGAGACGAGAGATAGGGAGGGGACGCGCATGCTGTGCTGGGGGGTGTAGGACGCGGGCGCCGCTCCGTAGAGTAGAGGATTTCTAGAGGAAAGAAAGGGGTGAGCGTAGGAGAGAAGAGAGAGAGGGGGGGACGCGCATGTGCTGTGGTGGTGTGGGACGCGGGAACGAGGGACGGACTAAGCCTCTCCCCTCCCAAACACATGCAACCAAGATCAACGAATGGGAGTCAACCTGGGCGACAGACACCACCTGCCTAGCCATTGCTAAGCAGCCTCTCTGTGCTCTCGGCCATGACTCTGGTGACTGTAGTGGTGGTTGACGGACTTATATTGTACTACAGTGTTCTGGTTCTTGCATAGTGGGTGCTTCCCTACTTCATGAATATGGCCGGACGCGGGACGCGGGACGGACGCGGGACGCAGGGAGGGACGGACATAGCCCCGAGCATAAGATGCTTCGCATCTAAAACTAGATAGCCAAGTGGTTACTACTCTCGCCTTCAGATCGTGGATCGGTGGTGTCGAATCTCGCCTCGCCGAAAACATTTTGTAGCCAAGAATTTATCTCTTTCTATATCACTTCCTTTCGCTCTCTCTGTACTCGTGCTCTCGCCCCATCAGAGTTATTGCATCCCGCGCCGGACAAATCGGCGATCGTGTTCTGGGAGAGAAGCAGAAGAGGATGGCGATGACGAAGAACGTGCCGGTTCACGGTGATGATAATTTTCTTTCTAGGATAGATGGAAACCTCGAGCATAACATCTCTTCTGTAAAAAATCAACTGTTCCTCCCGCACGTGGTCAGTCTCGACATCTTCCGGTTCCCCGAGCCCCGAGATTTGAAGTGAAAAAATTCCCCATCTCCCGCTAAAGGGAACCATGTGTGGATGCGACGCAGCGGGGAGATAATTAGCTTGAGCGGGGAGGAACGTCGCCGCTCTCATTTCACGGCAGTGGTTCGGGCGCTCATCGCGGCGCAGCGCAGGGAGAGAGAATGAGGCGCGCGCGCTCCGTCATTTCCATACCGCGGAACTACCGTGGCGCCCCCCAGCGGAGTAAGCAGCTGTCACACCACCCTGTCGTTCGCGCGCTCCGCAGAGGATTCCTAGAGGAAAGGACGGGGGGGGGGGGGGGGGGGGACGTGCATGCGCTGTGGGACGCCGGAGCCGCTCCGTAGAGTAGAGTATTCCTAGAGGAGAGAGGGGGGAGAAGACGATTCCTAGAGTAGAGGAAGGGGGTGAGCGCAGGAGAGCACAGGGGAGGGGACGCTCCGTAGAGTAGACGATTCTTAGAGGAGAGTAAGGGGGTGAGCTTAGGAGAGAAAGGGGAAGGGGACGCGCATGCGCTGTGGTGGTGGGACGCGGGAAGGAGGGACGGACTAAGCCCCCTCCAAACACATGCAAACAAGATTAAGGAATGGGGTCAACCTGGGCGACAGACACCACCTGCCTAGCCATTATTAAGCAGCCTCTCTGTGCTCTCGGCCATGACTCAAGGAATGGGGTCAACCTGGGTGACAGACACCACCTCCCTAGCCATTGCTAAGCAGCCTCTCTGTGCTCTCGGCCATGACTCTGATGACTGTGTTAGGGTTGACGGCCCTCATATTACTACAGGGTTCTGGTTCGCATAATGGGTGCTTCCCTACTTCATGACAGTGGCCGGACGCGGGACGCGGGACGGGGGACGCGGGACACGGGAGGGACGGACAGAGCCGCGAGCATAAGATGCTTCGCATCTAAAATCAGGTTGCATTGTAGTCACGTGATAGGCGAGCGCTACATTTTCGCGCCTCGCACGGTCGCCCGTCCGCCCAGTTCTGCATGATGTGCTGCATGCGTGCGCCTGTTGAATACCGTGGAACGTTTACAGAAGGAACGCCGTTCCCTCTACCGTTCCTGTTTAAACGTGACGAGTTACCGTTACAGTTCCACCGAGCCTGAATGGGAACGGTGGCGTTCCTCCGTTGCAACCAAAAGGAACTAGTTCCTGGAACGTCGTTCCTTTGAACGCCGTTCCGTACAACACTGAATTATGTATGTACAATGAAAGAATACGCGGGACGCCACAGTAGCGGCAGCACCTTCAGAGCAATGAAGAGACATCAGTGAAGAGAACATTAAGCTGCACAGCCCCGAAAAACCAAACTTCCGTCAATGTATTGGCCCCATTGCCTATTTGATATATTCAGTACGCAGCCTCGTTTAAATTGTAACCGCTTCAATAAAACTCGGGAAGCGTATTAACAAAACTAGCTGTTGTTCCGTGCGCGAATACAACCGATGAGCGAAGCTTCAAAGAAATGGGACGCAAACGACTATGCGCCTGATCTCGCTGCTCGCTTTCATGAAGGCGGTAGGGTGAGGGGGGGAGGGGGTGGGGAGAGTGTCTGCTGCGCTCGGTGGCGGGAACGACTGAGCGAGTGAGGGTGCGGCGCGCAGCACAGGGAGAGGGAGACAGGTAGGAGAGGGGTGAGGGCGGTGATGCGGCGGGGAGCTTCGACGGCGGCGACGGAACGCCGCGCGCGGCGCGCGGTGTTTCATTGTCTTTTTGCGCCGGCGCGGCATCTATGTTGCAAGGAGCTTCGGCGGCGGCGAAGGCGACGGCGGGGTGTGGGCCTAAGGAGAACGCGATAGCGTAACCGGGTCGCGTTCGTATCGCCTTCACAATCGCTTGCCTCGCTTCACTTCTCGGTGGAGACCTAAACCGTGCCGCAAGGAAAGCCATAGTGTGGACGCTCTCCGGCTGCAATATCCATGCATGCGGCGCAACGAAACACGGCCACACGGCGAGGCGATGCCGCTTTAAAAGCGCGCCCCGTAGGTCCTTTGCGCCATCTCGGGGGTGATGATCAAGCCACTGAAAAGCCGCCGAGATATGCGTACCAGCGACTCTAAATTGTGTATATAAGTAACTCGCCGTTAGTGTGCTGGTGGATGTGTGCGTCGGTGGCCGGGCGGCTAAACGCATCGCAGCGCGGAGCGAGGGGTCGCAGATTCAAATCCCCGGTCCCTACTCGAACCAAATTTTTTTTATTTATTTCTTTGCATCTACCTCTAAATTTCGAGGTAGATGCGCCCACAACCAAAGACGACGCCGCCGACGCTTTAACACCGACGCCGGGATTTCTGCGAAGCGATCTCTTTAACGCTATCGCGTTAGAATGCGGAGCTGTACTTCACGGAAAGAGAACGGAGAGCAGCGACCGAGATCTGGATGTGTTTTCGCTAACTTCCAGCGTAAGGACGCGACAACCGAACAGACAAGACGAGACACAGCTCTGTATTGTTTGTCTGTCTTTTGTTTTGTTTTGTTTTTTGTCATTCGCTCGCTCTGTCAATTGTCTTACAGCTGTTGACTTTGCTGCACGATCTATAGAAGACGGCAGTGAAAACCCCCGCGGCACCTCTAAGAGACTAATGAGGCCTCAAGTAGCACTCAAACCTCGTGTACGGATTTCTACTTTAGACGGCACCTTAGATCATCTTAAGCTGCCTTGACAAAGAGAGGCGGCTACGAACGAAACGTAGAGCACTGAGAGGCAGCATGGAAGCAAGCTTTAGCAATTAGAGGCGAAATTAAAGCACATGCCATTTGGAGACATCCGCGATGAAACGTAGCCCTCGGACAAAAGGAAGTAAAGAAAAGAAGAAATGGACGAGAGGATGTCAGACGAAGAGAAATACGGTAACAGACGAAGCGCCGAAATGAGTCGACGTAAAACGAAGGCAAAAGGACAGCTTGTTAATATAAGCACGAAAGAGGCTACGAACACTGAACAAGCGGAAGGAAATATACCTGAAAGCAGCTTGGTTTTGTTTCTTGTTTGTTTGGTGTGTTTTTTTTTTCTGTCATTTACGTTTGCGCGATTATTCGTTCGAATGCATCAGTGCGCAGGGTCCTCAGATCAAAGATGAAGAGATTACAAATGTACTTCCTTTGCACTGACACTCCTGCTCCCGATTTATAAGGACAATTTATTGCTTCGTTTTAGATTTCCGTTCTTTTTCTACTCGTCAGCTCTCTCCGTGATGCGTCCATCGGCACCGCTTCGTTCTCTATGCGACTGTTCTGCCTCTAATGAGGAATCTTTAATGAGAAATGAAGTCCGGGACTTTTCTAATTTCGCAGCGCAGAGCGAAACAAACGTCGCCTCGCGAAGTGAACAGGTACAACGAAGAAACGTGCGAGGCATAAAACGGAAAGTTAGCGTAACGTTACGATCGTCGCTGTAGTGGCTGTAGGCATAGGCGTGCGCACGAGGGGGGGGGCAGAGGGGGCGCCCCCCCCCCCCCCCAAGTTACTTAAGAGGGGGGGGCGCAAAGTCGGCCCCTATACATTGAGTTCATAGGGGGAGGGGAGCGCTGCAACGAACCTTTGCCCCCCCTGAAGGGGGGACTCTGCGCACGCTTATGAATGTAGGCCATTGGAACTGCGTTGTTTCAGTTTCGGGAACGAGAGGCTTAAGGGGGTTTTAGACTTCTACTTTATCTTAGCAAGCGAAGAAGAGATAGCTCCGGCGCCATAATAAAGACGTCGGCTGAATACATGTTTAAACGCAACGATTTTAAAACCCGTAGGCAAGAATAATTATGAGACTACAATGCCTAATTTAAGCGTCGGGATGAGCGCACGCATACCAGGGTTTTTGTTTCTTTCTCGGTTTTTTTTTTTAAGCAGTCGACAGAAATATGAAAATCTTGCGTATATATTAGTTAGAGCGGTGCTAATACCAGATCTTGGGCGGCTTGACGATGCGGAGGCTGTTTCGAGAATAAATCGAAACATGTATGCAACTAATTAACATTTTGCAAGATATGGTTTTATTTTATTATTTACGCTGTATATCCCGATTTGCATATTTTAACGGTATAATTTCAGCAATGCGTATTCATTTAAAAGGAAAATATGACAACTAAAACATCCTTAAAATTTCCAAATATAAACCTTCGAAAAAAGATGTAGGAAGGAAGCAAACAGAAAGGGAGAAGGTAGAGAGGTTAACCAGAAAGACTTCCGGTTGGCTACCCTACAGTGGGGGAACTAAAAAAGAAAAAAAAAGGAAATGCTCTCTTTGAGTCGAGATTCAAATAAATAGGACGTTATTTATAGGCTTTCAAAAGTTCATATATAGAACCTAAGTACTCTCTTGCAATGTTCGTTTTCGCTGCACTGATAGAGGGTTTAGTATCCCTGCCATTAATGACCACTGTTATTTAGAAGCACGGAAATTTGGGCGAGGTTGTACTGATCCATGACGGTATTTTGGAGCGCGAAAATAGACACGATACACGAGAAAGACTGAACAGGACGAGCGCTCACTTCAAACTAAAGTTTATTCACAGAAAATGGCCTACTTTTGGCCATTTCACAGAAAATGGCCTATTCACAGAAAATGGCCTCTGTCTTTTGCTGCCTTTGGTGTATGATAAAAGTAGGCCATTTTCTGTGAATAAACTTTAGTTTGAAGTGAGCGCTCGTCCTGTTCAGTCTTTCTCGTGTATCGTGTCTATTTTCGCGCTCCAAAATACCGTCATGGACCACTGTTATATCTCGCTCACTACTTGTACACGTATTAGCCTG
>JALIZH010026764.1:0-22794 GCA_030522465.1 Rhipicephalus appendiculatus
CTACGAGGTTAGTGACTACGGCTGTGGCTGTAGGAAAACATTAGGGAAAATTCGAGTATCATTACACATTATTTTTTTTTATGTGTGCAACAACAATACAAGATTGTCATGGTGTTTGTGGCAAAAGATGACTTTAAAAAAAAAAACTCACCTGACTAGCTCTCTAGCACCATATAAACATTAAAATGCACAAAATAACGGCATTGAGTGTGGACTTAATATACAAAGTTAACAGAGCACAACTCATAAATAAACAGTAGAAATGACATACAGACAGTAGTGGAATAACATGACACAAAATACACGATACAGCAAAAAATCGTTAATTCTCCCTCTCGTTAATTCGGAAAATCAAATAATTCCGACGTGTTTCCTGGTACCGGCCAGCAGATGCATTGTTTAACGGCATAAAACTCGTTAATTCCGGTCACATCTGACCGCAGCCCGGTCAATTCAAACGGTCCTTGGAGCGCACCGCGCGCGAAGCACCGCAAATGTGGCAAGCAAAAGAGCGACAACACCCTCCTGAGACTATGGAAACGAGGCGGCACTATCCGCATTGCTGTCCTCACCAGTTAGTGAGCACTGCTTTGTCCACATGCGAATGCGGCACTCAGCAGCTTCGCTTTAACTTGAGGCGATGCGTGCGCAGTGTCATATAACTTAAACATGGCGGAAGCTGTTGGATATCAGAAGCTTTCAACCGCGGTTGCAATGCTGGCGTAAAACTCGCTCGCTACAGTGCGATTGATGAACTATAAGTTAGCGGCCATTTTACCTGCGAAAGAACTATCGTCACGTGAGCGTGGTGGTGGTGGTGGCGGCGGTACGTCATAAGGGAGGTGTGCAGAAGAACTTGTTTTTGGGCGAGTTGGTGACTAAGTTTGCTGAACATTTTGTACGTGGCGCAAAGCTGGAAACATGAAAATGGGGCGGAGGAAAGAGAGACAGAAGAGCGCAAACGTGCAGAGCACGTTTGGGCCTAATTAAACTCGAGAGTCCGGAGCCCTGACCGCATGGAAAACGAAGTCGCAACATGAGGGAAATTGAGGTTTTAACACTGCTCTTATGCAAAACAAGTGCAGGATATACGTATTCACCAAGACAGCAAAGGTGTATTGTAACAGACATTTGTTTATTCTTTATTTGATACTTTCGATGATTCGGCATTCGGTAAATTCGGACATTTTTTTTCCGGTTCCGCGAAATCCGAATTAACGAGCCGAATATCACTGTATACACAATGGATACAGAAGCAATGATATGTAAATATTAGTGATATCGACAGTAATGGAATTACATAGCACAAATTAGAACCAAATGAATAAATAAATAAATAAAACCTTCAATGGGTATACATTCAAGAACACCATTCACATAAGTTCACGAGAATCACAATTAAGAAAATATTTTTTATTGCTTACTGAATGCCACTAGTGCATAAGAACTGTAACGCTTCACTTTAGACACTGGTGGGCCTATAAAGATTAGGAATATGGCAGCTTAGAATCCTGGAGGGCATATAAATATTTGGAATATGCCAGAGAATGTATCAAGGACAAGTAAAGCTATCGTGTAAGGTTTTCACACAGTAGGTTACGATGTTTGTTTAACAAACCTATTGTTTTGGAAATACTATATGCCATGAACTCTGCGGGTTTAGTGCATCAAAGACTTTCCTGAAATTGAACTCCTCAGAATTTGTATTGTGCTACATGTTCTCTTAGTTCATATTGGAATGTAGTAGCATCATGCATTTTCATGGGTTTACTTATGGCTTGAAATATCACAGCTTCGTTTTACTGACATTTAACTGTAGGCGGTTAATATTTAACCAATCTGATAAATTCTGTAACCAGGAGTTTACCAATGGTACTCGAGCAACTAAGTTAGCAGAATAAAACACGATCATATCATCTGCGTAAAGAGCTATATCTGTGGCGAGTTGAAACTTTGTCATTAATTTAGAGAAGAAACAATATCGGACCTTGAATTGATCCTTAAGGGACACCAAACTTAACAGACTTCATGTCAGGAATACTTCAAGTCCGTCTTCCAGTCAGTCTTCATGCCAGGAATACTAAAAAATTACACTCGATTTCATAAATTTCTTTGAATTTAGCTCAGAGACGCACCACTTATTCCATATCTTGGTAACTTAGTAAAGACAATTTTATGTTTGATGGAATCAAATGCTTTCTTAAACTATTCGCGATGCCCAAAAAATATAGATGGCGCGCTGCACAACTCAAGATGGCGCCCGGAGGAGGGTCAACCCGTTTGTCATCATAGGAACAGACAGGACGCGCGGACTTACGGCCCTTGCCGCCTTCACCGGATGAAGTCATGAGCTGCATTGAACTGTATGTGGCACCAAAATACTTTCCGCAGCCATGGAAAGCGCTAAGTGCTCACCACCTAATTATTTGCCGCGGTCTGAAAGGTTATATTTCAGCTCCGTTACCGTGTACGAACGATGCTTTGCGAAATCCTGTGTGTGCTACAGAAAACTGCATGAACTAGAATTGACATATGAACTGGACTACACTCCGAGGTAGTGTGTACTGAGCCTGCCTGACGGAATTTCCCGCAGTAGCAGGCCGCTAGAGAGTAGCGTCATGGCTGCTGCACGGGACCGAATGTTTAATGTGGTGATCGTTTCCAAACATATTATGCAGTCATCATTACTCGCGCAGACAGGAACAGGGAAACTCTTCTTCAACGGAACATAAGCATTTACCATCCCATTCTGCAGCGCTTTTGACACAGCAATGCTCAGACTCAAGCCATGCGCAATTTACTGCACTCGGATGTTGCAGGTTCGATCAGCACTATCGAAACATGAATATCGAAAAGCTACACACGTACTCTTTTCGAAAAAAAAATGTTGCGAAAATTCGTCGAACAATGCCATTCGAAAGGTACCGGCGAAGTAAAGAAGTTAGCCGATCGAGAGGCGTGGATTGTGGCCGTGACTCCACTTTTCATCGCTCTATTTCGCTTCGCTGTTCGAGCTCGAGCTTGTTTGTGGTATGCGGCGCTCCATGCATAATAATTGCGCTACATGCAATGCACAAGAAAAGCTATGCATTCACTTTGTTCTCACTCAAGGATATCATACATTAAATATAATCACAGTGACTTACGAGCGTGAAAAGACATTAACGCACGAGGGGACGTGAGTGCAACTCGCTACTTGGTAGTTAGCAGCTGATCGTTCACCGTCGGTGTGAATCCGGTGCTTTGACAGCCTTCTGCATACAGTGAAAAATCCTCGTCGACCAGATGGTTTCGTTCAACATCACTGCTGAAAGCAATCTGAAAAATTTCCTCCGTCTTCGACCGAAAGACGTCCAGCAAAACGGCTGTTTGGCCTAGTTGGAAAAGGTTCATCTTATAAAAAAGCGCAAAATGTGAGTGCAACCCCAGCATAGATAATACCGTAACTCTGTTTAACCACCAGAACCAGACTTCTAGAGAAATTGCTGAAGCTTTTTTCATTGCACATCACAAGGATGATTGCATTAGTCATCCTTCAATAGCCCTATCAGACAAAGAGATACACCTGCTCTCTGCATTTTTGTGAATGGTTTTTTGTTGTTGTTGTAGCGATGTGCGCTAAGGCAATAGTTGATGTGATTTGCGCAGTACCGTATGGTTTAAAAGTCAGAGTTTTTTTCGATAATAAAATCAGTTGTTAGAAAGCGCTTGTCCTGTGTGTCTCTATGCTTCGTCCCAGTGTCATTTTGCGCTTTTTTATAAGACGAAAGACGTCGCCACGTTATCTGGGCGTGGAGAACATTTTGTCATTTTTCTCTCAAACTGGTCAACAAGAAAATCGCTTGCAGTATGCTGCCACCTGTGAACAAACGTATAAAAACAAGCGGAGCAGCGCTGGCCAGTTTGAGCAATAGAAGAGCAAATCTCGAGCCCACGCAAGCCCGCGTGAACAGAGAGCTGAGCTAGTTGGTATGTATTGATTCTAAAAGACAGGGCGTGCAAACACGGACACAAGAAGGAAGTCAGGACACCATTAACGCCTAGTAGGTGTTTGTAGGCGTTCGTGGTGTCTTGACTTCCTTCTTGTGTCGGTGTTTGCACGCCCTGTCTTTTAGAATCAATACATACCAACTAGCTCAGTTCTCCGTCATTCTAAACTTTGTTTCAGTAGTACTGTTTTGATTTTGGGATATCCATTTCTTATTTCTTTCGAAAACGTCTATATTCATTGAAGATTTCTATTCCTGTAGGTAACAAAAGCTTTTTCAAGAGCTTTGTTTCATTTCGAAATACGTTTTTTTAAAGAGAGTGGCTTATGCAGGGTTGTGTAGCTTTCTTGTACTGATGTCTTAATGCTACGGGAAACGCGTGCACATTTGTTCAATCAACTTGTTTAGAAATGCATCATATAACGAATTAGAGCCATTGTTGTTTCTTAGAAGCTCCTTGCAGTTTACAGCAGTCACTAACGCATGAAACTGTTGAATTTTATCAATGGTTATGATCCTTGAAAGTGTAGCAGTACTCGACAGTTTGCAGATCTGAACCGATCATTTCGCCACCACACACAAGGAAAAAATGATCACTTATATCAGTGAATAACAGCAACACTAATAACATTGATATCTGAGATAGTTCAACCTAAAAGTAACATTAATTTCACGGTGTAATATGGGTGGGATGATCAACGACATTAGTAAATTCATTTGAGTTCTTATATTAGAAAACTCTATAAGTGTCGGACCATTTCTGCACCTAATTTGTTTTAAAAACAATTGTGTTTTTAAAAGACTTTTACTCCTCTACGTCAGGGGTCGGCACCCTGCGCCCCGCGGGCCACATGCGGCCCGCGGGGCAGTCTTATGCGGCCCCCGGCACGATATGAGAACGCCCCCCCCCCCCCCCTCCCCCCCTTCCCTTGCTACTTCCCATCTGAAGGCCGACATGGCACTTTTGACCTCAAACGGAATCTTCGCTGGCCAACTATACGTAAATTGCAACTTCTTGACAACCGTGCAGGAAATAGGCACGATGTTTATTCCAATGTTCTACATTATTGTCAATTCGCCGAATTTTTTCTCGCCTGCAAACGCTCTCCCCACTCGTCCGGTTTGCCTTGCGGCCCCCCGCTGTGTCGGCTTCATGCGAATTTGGCCCTCTGCCTCAAAAGGTTGCCGACCACTTCTCTAGGTAATTGAAAACGTTTTGAAGTGTTTGTAGCGTTTTGAAATACGTTTGAAAAGAGAGAAAGTTATAGTAAATATTGAAGTCATTGTAAATCACAACCGGAGCTCCAGACGAGGCAAATCGATGTAAGGACACAAAGTATTTGAAGAAATCAACCAAAGACTCAGTGTGTGGTCGGTGAACAACCCGTATATGATATGATCAATATTTCACAAGCAGGGCTTCATGGTTAGGAAACATAACCGAACATTCAGGAATAACATCACAAGCGAAATATTTTTATACAAAGTATAAGTTCACCTCCTTTCTTATGATATCTGCATAATGCTTTAAAATTATTGCCCGAGAGTGACAGTATGCGTCACAGCTACTGATATAACATCTTTCGCAAAAAAGCTAACACATAGAATTCGTACCGTATAAAAGTTTTAAAAAAAGCACGTTGAATACGTCTCCCTTACTTCTGAAACTGTGCGCATTTAAAGGAAACAATGCGATAAAGTTTTTGAATTCTTCAGGTTAAGCACAGTAGTACTATGAAACGATTCATGGATATAGCGTTGGCCAGCCATTGTTGAACGAAAGAAATTTTTGAACCGCTATGTGAATGTGTTTGACGTCACACAATTTTTTTTTCAAAATCACTCTCCTCTCGAATGCGTATTGCTCTTTCTCCTTGTCCCTTACGCTCGAAAATGTGCCCGCTCTTCTGTCAGACGAAGCTATAGTTCTTTTTTTTTAATTTGGTTGAAGCGCACCGAAAAAAAAATCACAGCATGTCCACGGAGTGAATGATGATGAGTGGGCGCAGCTGCGGAGGTTCATCGGTAAACCGGTAATCTTCCGCGAATTCTGCGCAGTACATCATCAACGACGTGAGATCTGGGCGCGTTTATACAAAAGGGTCGATGAGAGTCATGGCGACTTGCAGCTCACTTTAATTTTACATGTACGCTGTGAATTTTTTTTATTGTTTAATCACGCACATGAGACATCTCACACAGGCACTACCTTGGTGGTCGAAATCCAGTGCCTATATATACGCGGTGGTCAGTGAACGTTTGTGCAGCGCGAGCAGTCGGTTTTTTCAATCAAGACGCTGCCGCGACGCTGCCTCGCGACGCTGCCTGCGTCGGCGCCGCGAGGCAAGATAAGGAGGGGGGGGGGGACCGTAGGAGAGGAGAAAGAGGGGGAAGCGTAGGAGAGGAGAGGGCGATACATATCACGTACTGTCACAGCGCATTGTCTTTAGAGTTCCTGTATATGCTCCCTACGAAAGGTAGCATATACAGGAACTCTAATTGCCTTATTATAACAGCGCCATCTATCATCTTTGATCATCAACGTATACGAAAAACCACTGACGCCATCTAGTATATCGTCACCCAACTGCAGTTTGCATGCATCTCTATGAGACAGCGCCATCTATTGTACGCTAAGGGAGACGCTACTGGCTACTCAGGATACATCGACAACCGAGAACCGCCCAGGTGTTGCCATAAGGAGCTTCGCCCCTAAAACACACACAAGAAGAAGCAGACAGGACAGCGCTTACACTCGCAACTGAAGTTTGATTAATCAGAAAACGTATATAAAGCAGATACATGGTTCTTCGCGCTGTTACACATGCGCGAAGAACCATGTATCTGCTTTATATACGTTTTCTGATTAATAAAACTTGAGTTGCGAGTGTAAGCGCTGTCCTGTCTGCTTCTTCTGTGTGTTTTTTTTTCGGTGCGCTTCAACCAAATTTTCAAACATGAACGTCAACCAACTAGCCCAACTTGCAACCTTGATGCTATAGTTCTTTTCCTCTGTTTTTGATCGAGCAAGCCAAAGAAGTCGTTTATTCATGGTAGTCAGATTAATGAAAATTTTTAGATCAGGTTGCTTTTCTGTCAGACTAGAGTGACTTTTAATCCATTTTTCCTTTCAAGAGTTCTGACGAGAATCATGGGATAACGGCGGGTTCATTTCTAGTACGTGATGGAAACCTGTGCAACGCCTCCAAATCAGATTCCTCAAGTTCAAGAAGCCAATTTCCTGCACTAAATTGTTCATTGTGGAAGTAGGTTTCATTTTCCTCTCGATGGAAACAGTGCACGTCAATGTTCAATCGACGGCCATGCTGCCACAAATTATTGAGCTGAAGCTTCAGGTCGTTGCTGCTGGTGGTTGAGCCCGATTGCGGTTTTGTTGGTCTAGTTTAACTAAGACTTTGTATTACCTTAAAAAAAAGTTTGATTGGCTTTTCAATTCCACGTATCCCTTTCATAGCTTCTGTGAGGGCATCAACCTTAGAGGAAAATGGGAAAAGTAATAAAATTTCGAGATTCAACTCATATAGCTTTCTATCAATAATTAAAGTCTGAGGGTTACCTTTCGCCGCAACACCCCTAACCTTGGCCGTCGTGCACGTCACGAAGGTCCAAGCATTGCGAAAGGTTTCATTCTGACTTCGCAAGGATGTGGCAGTTACACCAGAGCGATTACCAACACCGTAAGTGTATTGGCAAACCATACAGTTTAGGAACATCCAGGTTTTAGTTATCAGTTCCCGGCATGACAATCACTCATGGTGGTTCGTGTCCGCCATTACAAGAGCAGCAAATATCTCAGTGCACCAACATCTCGGGACAGCAGCAGCTTAGTGACACGGTTTGAAAATATATAGGAACAAGGCCAACCTGCAAGGGCAGTATGGTAGAGCCAAAGAGTCATGTTGCTGCATCGCGTCCGCTGCCGCTGCTGTGCGAAAATGCATCATGCTATTATCACTATTATAATGCCAACATCACTATTATAGTGTTCATATTTGAATTGAATACCACGTATTAAGTCCTAATTGAGAGAACGTTTTTATTAAGCCTGAAGTAAGAAACAAAATACAGCTTGACGAAACACCAAGTCATTGCTGAAGGCAAATATAATTGGAACATGAACTATTAATAAAAATCAAGCGGTATTCTTACCATGCATGAATCAAGACCATCCCTGCTATAGTGCATGTTTAGCACACCTGACTCAAAAAAGAGAGCCTGACTCACCTGCAAAGTCATATTTGTATAACGCGAAAACACGCATACATAAAAATATTGTTCCTTTGTTCAAGATCCGTGTAGTTTTTTTTTTTACACCCAGTATAAATGTCTCACATCGGGTAGCGAAATGGTGGGAGAGCAATTTCGAATATTGGTAGCTTGCATACAAGTATTTCTAACTGCAATTTGTATTTTTAATTCGGCAACAAAAAAACATGGTGTTATTCGAGCGAAATGTGCACTTTTCTGTGCTACCACACCAGGACGCCATGACATTCTTTATTGTGAGGTAGGAAAAGAAAGCCTCAGCCCGCACCATAAGAATATAGTGTCACGTGGGTGTGACTTCGACGAAGGCAGCAGGTGACGTGTCCAAGATGAAACTGTTTATTGGGCCGGACTTGTGGCCGGTAAACGGAAAGTAAGATTACAGCAATACACGCTGGCACTGATAGCGGCGAACAGAGCGTCGGCCGTCGATCAACTGACGAGTGGTGAAGCGCACCGGCACTTATAAGTGTGGCATCGAATATTCCAGCCTTATCGCTGGTTGTCGCGCGAGCTCTGGAATAAGCTCGAGTGTTCCCGTTTTGCGCGCAATCTTAACAAAATGATCTACAACAATCGCGAAGCTTCTCGAACAAAGAGGCGCGGTTTGCGATGAGCGTTGCTCACAGTCTTTGTGGCCGAAAACCGAATACAGCAACGGTGAAAATTAGAAACGCGCGTGGCAATGCCCCCCTTTGAAAAAGCATGGTCCCGATGCTGAAAACAGAACACAGGGGGAAAATGCATGCAACAATAAATAACAACAATAAAGCAAGAAAGTACAATAAAAAAAATTGAAGGACACTTTGTACATTCCAAAGTGTGTTCGGCGAAAGCGTGTGGCCATTCCACTGATTATGCCATGCCTTTTTTCTTTTACACTCTCAGTGGGATAACACACAACCCGAATGGGTGTGTGTTTTTCTTCTTTAATTTTTTACCGCGAATCGCAGCGAAACGCGAGACTCACCTTCCTCCGTTCGCATGCGTTAGTATTTTCTCGCGCTTTGCGCATCGTGCAAACGCCATCCGCGTTCCAGCTCTTAAATTGACGGACCCTTTGTAAATTGGTAAGTGTATTCCGTGAACGCCTGGGTCCATTGAGACGGCGTCGGTCAGAATGATTGCAAACTCTGGGCACAGCGACGCTACGCAAGCAACGCGCGAGCGCTATAGAGTCCGACGCGACCGGCGTCCGTCTGCGCATCCCGACGGCCACCTGGCTCCGTGCCAGAGCTCGGATGGACGGACGGACGGACGAACAGACAGACAGACAGACAGACAGACAGACAGACGGACGGACGGACGCCGGACGGACGTCGGACGGACACCGGACGGGCACTGGACGGACGTGAGCATGAGACATTAAAGGCTTTCGCCTTAAAGATTACACCATCTCCCGCTAAAGGGAACCATGTGTAGATGCGAAGCAGCGGGCGCTAACGCTTACACTGGCGGCGGCGTTGACGCTGGCGCTCATCGCAGCGTTGCACAGGAGAGAAACCTGGGGGCGCAAAGCACGCAGTGATGGACCGGTGTTTCCTACTGGAACATCCCAATCGCTGCTAATGGGCAATGAGAGACAGAAGACTTGGACTGGAGACAGAGACCCGCAGTCTGCTTTTAGTTAACGCGCACGCTGCGAATTTTTTATCGTTCGACAACGCACAGGAGAAATCTCCCACCTGCACTACCTTGCAGGTCAAGATCCAGTGCCATATATACGGGGTGGCCAGTGAACGCTTGTGCAGCGGGAGCAGTCGGTTTTTTCAACCAAGAAACTCGCTAGCAGACGCTGCCTGCGTCGGCGTCGCGAGGCGAGAGAGGGGGAGCGTAGGAGAGGGGAAGACGCGCATGCGCAGTGGGGGTGTGGACGCCGCGGGGAAGGATGCCTAGAGGAGAGAGGGGGGAGCGTAGGAGGGGAGAGAGGGGGAAACGTAGGAGGGGAGAGAGGGAGGGGACGCGCATGCGCAGTGAGGGTGTGGCCTCCGCCGGGAGGTATGCCTAGAGAGAGAGAGGCGGAGAGGAGGTTTTTATTATTTTTTTAATGGGTTGGCACATGCGCAGTTGGGGTGTAAACGGACGGTCGCCGGACGGACACCGGACGGACGGACGCCGGACGGACACTGGACGGACGTGAGCATGAGACATTAAAGGCTTTCGCCTTAATAAACCAATGAGTGCAGTCCTCAGGTTCTCTAACGCGCGTAATACGGTTTGAGGCGCACGACATGGACGACTTCAGGTCGCGCACGGCGCCGTTGAGAGCACCGAGACGTCGAAGCACCTCGTATTGCCCAAAGTATCGCCGAAGTTTTTCACTCAGTCCACGTCGTCGTATCGGCGTCCACACCCAAACGCGGTCGCCGGGCTGGTATTCCACGAAGCGTCGCCGAAGATTGTAGCGGCGGCTGTCGGTCGTCTGCTGATTCTTGATTCGCAGGCTGGCGAGTTGTCGGGCGGTGACGTTGATGTTTTCCTCGTCGGTTACGTTTGATAACATGGCGCCAAGCGTCGTTGCCGGGTTCCGTCCGTAGACCAATTTGTATGGCGTCATCTGCGTCGTTTCTTGTACGGCCGAGTAGTACGCGAAAGTCACGTACGGAAGCATAGCATCCCACGCCTTGCGCTCGACGTCGACGTACATGGCCAGCATGTCGGCGATGGTCTTGTTGAGACGCTCGGTGAGGTCATTGCTCTGTGGGTGGTAGGCGGTGGTTCGGCGGTGGCTTGTCTGGCTGTATCTCAAGATCGCCTGAGTTAGGTCAGCAGTAAACGCCGTACCTCTGTCGGTGATGAGAACCTCTGGGGCGCCATGTCGAAGGACGATGTTCTCAATGAAGAACTTGGCTACCTCGGCGGCACTGCCTTTAGGCAGGGCCTTTGTTTCGGCGTAGCGGGTGATGTAGTCGGTAGCCACGACGATCCATTTATTTCCGCAAGTTGACGTTGGGAACGGCCCCAGGAGGTCCATCCCGATCTGCTGGAACAGTCGCCGAGGAGGGTCGATCGGCTGAAGGAAGCCTGCTGGTCTTGTGGGAGGTGTCTTCCGTCGCTGACAGTCTCGGCACGTCCTTACGTAGCGGACGACGTCGGTGGCAAGGCGTGGCCAGAAGTACTTTTCGTGTACTCTATCGAGCGTGCGGGAAAGTCCGAGGTGTCCAGCCGTCGGGTCGTCGTGTAGTGCCTGGAGGACTTCTGGTCGCATTGCTGCAGGCACTACGAGAAGGTAGTCGGCTCGAAGTGGCGAGATATTCTTCTTTATGAGAACGCCGTTTCGCAAGAAAAATGACGCGAGTCCTCGCTTGAATGCCTTTGGAACAATGTCGGTCTTGCCTTCGAGATACTCCACAAGGCCCCTGAGTTCCGGGCCGGCTCGCTGTCGTTCGGCGAAGGCGTCGGTACTTATGGTTCCCAAGAAGAAGTCATCCTCCTGGTCATCCTGTGGTGGCGGGTCGACGGGGGCGCGAGACAAGCAGTCGGCGTCACAGTGTTTTCGTCCGGACTTGTATAAAGTACAACCAACTCGCCCAGTTTTTAAGTGCGAATGCACTTTATAAGCGACCCTGAATCCGCCGTCATCCGCGCTCCTCCTCCTCTCCCCTAGCAACGGCGCGAGGAGCGGAGAGGAGCGTCTGTAGCAACGGCGCAGCGACGTCACGCCCCACGTGACTGCGCGCGCTCCGCCCTCCGCTCCGTGGCTGTCTTAAGGCCGAACTATATGCAGCGTTTTCCCGGCGTTTTCCCGCCGTTTCGTACGCCGGCGTCACTCGGCGTCGACGCTGCCGGTGACGGTGGCCGAAACGTCCACTTCTGGACGGTCCAGACATCACCGCCGTCAGCGTCGCCGCCGGAAGCGCTTCGCTGAATGGATAACCAATCAGCGCGCAGCTGGCAGCGACTTCCGCTACGTAACGGCGTCGTCGCTGCTGCCAAAATGGCTGCCACCCGCCTCAGATCTATTAAATCGTCGCCGTGCTCTGTGTGACCCGCAAGTTCTCAACTGATGCTTGTATTTGACTTAGCTTGTTCCTCAGAAGCTTCGACAGCAAGCGCTCGGGATTTCTTCGAACAGTTTCCGAGTGCCATCCTCAAGTTCATCGGTAGGCTTAGCAGGCCTGAGTGTATTGGCCGAATACGTGGCCTCAAAAACGTGCGACAACTTCAAGCTCAGAGGCCATATATTACGAGTTCGTGGTTCATCTTATGCTCAATAGGTGGCGTTACAAGTAAAATAAACAAAAATAGCCTTTCGGCGGCACTGTGACTTGTTTCCCTCAGTACAGAACCGCAAGTTAGACATAAAACCTGTAATCAGGAATATTTTTTGTTGGTCCAGTGACGGATACTTCACACTGCTTTGCGAGGTATCAGGTTCATTCCCTTTGGTCGCATGCGTGACGCTGGGCTGGCGCTGGCCTCGGCGCTTTCCATGTGGTTGGCCGCCCTCTCAGGCGGCGTTGATGTCATGACGCCGAGAGACGCAACGTCAGAAAACGCCGGAAAAAACGCTGCATATAGTTCGGCCTTTACACCGTGCTCTCGACCGTTCGCTGGCTGGGCGCCTCTTGCTCTTCGCCGTGGCCAGACGCGGCGGTTGTGTTAGCGTCGCTTGCGTGGAGTGGCCCGCTCGTCAGTTGATTTTCGCTCTTCGCCGTGGTTGGACGCGGTGTTTGTGTTAGCGTCGCTTGCGTGGAGTGGCCCGCTCGTCAGTTGATTTTCGCTCTCCGCCGTGGCCAGACGCGGCGGTTGTGTTAGCGTCGCTTGCGTGGAGTGGCGCGAAATGCATTCGCATTTCCTCACGATTTCCCTTCGGGGAGGTGGGGGGCATTTTTTACGCTGTTGGACTTGTAAACTACGGTAACGTCGAATTCTTGAAGTCTCAGACTCCATCTGGCGAGACGACCTGAAGGGTCCTTCAGGTTAGCTAGCCAACACAAGGCGTGGTGTTCGCTCACAACTTTGAAGGGCCTGCTGTAGAGGTAGGCGCGAAACTTTGACGTTGCCCAGATGATGGCAAGGCACTCCTTTTCTGTTGTGGAGTAGTTGGCTTCTGCCTTGGATAGCGACCGGCTAGCATAACTGATAACCCTTTCCACGCCGGCAGTTCTCTGGACAAGAACGGCGCCGAGTCCTACGCTGCTTGCGTCGGTGTGGATTTCCGTGTCGGCGTGCTCGTCGAAATGCGCAAGTATTGGAGGCGTCTGCAGGCGTCGTTTCAATTTTCGAAATGCTTCGACTTGCGCCGCTCCCCACTTGAATTCCACGTGGTTTTTCGTGAGCCGAGTTAGCGGCTCGGCTCACGAAAAACGGGTCTACAACCACGCAATGATGCTAAAGTTGTGGGGTTCTTGCGTGAAATTGGAAGAATTGACAAGAAAAAACAAGAGGTAATAAAAGTGAACGTTCCCGGACCCATTAAGTACGCCTATTGTCTCTTTAATGGTATTTTCATGTGGACTGCGCGGTACGGGATGCAAACTGGACAATCATGCTCTTCCCATACGTTGGCAGCTCCTGTCGGGAATGTTTGTCCAGAAGGCGTTATCTGTGCTCATACACAAACCGGCGTGCTCATCCACAATCAATGGCAGCGGAACTATTTTAATAAAAAAGCATTACTTGGAAGCATTTAGTTGTAAGCAGTGCGCCGATGGGCATAGCCATAAATGTGAATGTCGTTTTTACACCAATCTACACCCTACACCCCCCGGCCGCAACGACTTACAGTGCTAACTAGAACATCTTGAGGGGCTTCTTAGAGCGTTTCTAGTAAACGCAGTTCGCCTAGTTCATAATCGTTTACGAGATTGAGTGCGCATGTCATTTATTGCGATGGACATTGGCAGCGTCAGATGGGTGTGAGTAATAACATACCCAGCGTGTGCAGAAGCGTACATTGTGATAGATTGCGAGACAGTTCTTGTAGACTAATGTGCACACGATCATCGGCCCACAGCGCCCACCGTACCCGATTAAGTTCGGCTTATCAAAGGTGCCATTGAACGCTTTTGACGTTTCTATTTTAAGGCGAAAGTCTTCCATATCTAGTAAATCTCGAAAATTCACCGTCGGCGTTAGCAGCGTCGACACGAGTGATGCAAAAAATTATCATTCCGCTATTACGTCATTATGACGCCACAGATCACCACTACTTGTCACGTCATCATGAAGTTACAGCAGCCAGTGGAAAACCTGTCAATACATCAACCGAAGAAAAAGAGATGGTTTTCGCCTTCTCTCAAGACCTTTGATCAGACTAAGGTCTTGTTTGGCGCGAAAAAAAAACCAGCAGAAAAGAGAAATAGTTGAGGTTTACAGCATGGCATATGGAGACCTCTGCGCATGCGTAAGCACTCCAACTTTGTCGCTAAGCCAACCAGAGATTGAATTCCTAAGCTACACGCTCCGGCCCTTGCAGAGACGAGCGAGCTGAGGACCGCTGCGCAGCCTTCACACCCGCTACATATTTGATTGCTGTTTCACTTCCAGTCTGTTTTGCACATTTTTATATTTCCACTTTCACCCGTTTACTAGTTCTCTTTGCTTGTTTCGTGGGGCGGCTTCAAGTGGCGCCTCACGAAATATTTACAGTTGATAGTTTGCGCCCACCTGTTCTGGTTGTGTTTCTTTCTGTGCCTCTGTTAGTGTCCTCAATGTTACAGCTATGCAGTGCAATAGTCCTCTACATATATCAAGTTTCTTCCAGTATTTTCATATATGGTTCGTCGAAGACCTCATTCCGCAGCGCCTGCATGACTGCTGACATCTCGACCGAATCAAATGCCTTCAGTAATCTATGAAGCTACATATAGGGGATGGTTTTATTTGATGCATTTCTGTATTAGATGACCTATTGTCGAGTAGCCTGTACGAAATACTGCTTGGCCCATTCGATTGTCGGTGCCTTTTAACACTTGTGGCGAGAGAGATGGGGGTCATGTAATGCCGCGGAGGTGGAGTTGAGGACAGACATTGTTTTGGATTTTACATTAAAGCAGCAAGAACAGCAGTGACAGGCACTGTGTGCCCCTGTCGCTGCTGTTCTCGCTGCTTTAATTCTGTGCATCCTTCATTTTGCACAACTTCCAAGTAAAAATGGGAGCTTGAATTGCGTTAGAGTACATAGTTAGGGAGGAAGTCTTACACTCCTCATGATTATAGACATCCAATGGCGTCTTGAACACGAATGGCGCCAAAAGTGTTGTCACCAAGTGATAACAAACGCACGTAATAAGATCCTCGATGACTCCGTTACGAGGCCATTATGGGCGTCATCTGAATGCTGTAATTACAGTGCCTGGTGGTGAGTCACAGACAGCTTCAGAAAAGGGTGGTTTAGGGCAACAATGCACTCGACAGAGATGATCAAAGTAATTTTATCGGCGTTTAGTGATAGCATACGCTTTAGCCTGTGTTCTCTACAGAATTAGCTTAATGAGTGTCTTTTTTTTTTTATAGCCGTGTTAATGTGCTGCTTCTCGTAAGTCATCCCGCTCATCCGAGGGCGATGTTACAAGAGCTGACTCTTGCGCTCTAGTCCGGGCCCTACGCAGTTCAAGAAAGCCGTCCTTGGTGGCAGCTGCTGTGGACGCTGTGCTCGGTAGTGTTCATCACGGTGCTCATCCCAATGGTGGTGTTCTTAATGTCCTACACGCGCACGGGTCGCGCATCTCCAACCTACATTGTCATCGCCGGTGGCACCACGAGTGCTGCCGACAGATCTTCACAGCAGGTGAGACACGTTCGCGCGCGCCTTTCTCGGCGTGGCGGCACGACGAGCCGCGCGTAAAAGCACGCGCACACTGTCGTTCACCCACGAGCGTTTCTTGAGAACACGAAGGAAGTAAGAAATAATAGCGAGGAGCATGACTTCACGTAGGCAGTGTTGGAAAACCCCTACCCCTTGCGCCACCACATCTTGTCTGTGCAATGAGACGCGGGTAAAATCAGACCCACAAGGTTGCTGGTTCGCTTATAACATTGCCCACAGTAATCTTAATGGCACCTGCCTAATGGCAGCATCACGCAGCCAACTGCTTCGGATACTGATACGTCATTCTGTGCTTGTGTGTAACTTTAGTTCCCAACAGTTGCCACTCTTCCATTCAGGTGCAAGGGTTGATTCCTCTACAGCTAAGTATTAGCAACAAACTCAGGATGTTCTAAGTACGTATTCGCGGTTTATTCGCCCGGTAGGCTTAGCAAAAGGAAATTGCCTTATTGTATTCACATGGCCTCTGATTCTACGGCGTACGGGGCTTCCTTGCACGACAAAGGACGCCAGAAGCAAAGTGAGGTGACTGTAAAGCTTCCGCTTCCCTACGAACTCAGGACCGAGTCCTCGTTTGCGTCTTTGAGGACATCGATACATCATCTTATCTTTAGGCTCCCTCGTAGTTTTTTTTAAACTCTTTCCTGCACAGAACTCCAATTTTGGGGGTAAACAAAGTATTCTTGAAAAAATAGTGAACTCTTTTTCAGGTTATGGTTTTCTCACAACCAAAAAAAAAATTGGCGATTTCAGTTCAAAAGACATGAGGGGCTGCACCTGAGGTGACCACCATGCAGTAAGGGTCTACTTGTCACTTTCGGTGAAAGACTGCAAAGCAATCCTTCTTTCCCCGCAGGAGCGAAGGGACATCGTATGTAGCGCACATCCATCTCATTCTTGAGGGCGCTTGTATATATCTTGCAAAACACCTCCATTAGAACGATAGAAAATAATAGATTACCACCCGTCGAAGGCCCTTCGTGCGTGGTGGTCACCACAGGTAATCACCAACTTCAGCGACACTGTGCTCAGTATACTGGTTGAGTACAGATTGTCATTTGTAGATTCCTTGGTACTGGCAACTCGGACGACATGATGTCCTACGCTATCCACCCAATAAGGACAGTACGTGAGTTGTACACTTTCTCTGGGTGCTTCATTGCAATATTTCGTGTTGGCATCACCCCTCTCTCACCAGTCTCCCTCTCCCTGCGCTGCGCGCGCCGCACACTCACTCAGCCGTTCCCGCCACCGAGCGCAGCAGACGCTCTCCCCACCCGCTCCCCACCCTACCGCCTTCATGAAAGCCAGGAGCGAAATCAGGCGCAGAGTTGTTTGCGCCCCATTTCTAGGGAGTTTCGCTCATCGGTTGTATTCGTACACGGAACACCTGCTAGTTTTTCTTCCTTACTGAATCTCGCTTCACAACTACGCGTTTTAAGGCAACCCGACCTGGCTCCAAACAGTAAAGCACTTCCCCTTGAGTTATCATAAAATGCCGGCCTCCTTCAAAATGTATATTCAAAGTGTATAGTGGTATCTGTCGACGAGTCCTTAAGCTCAGTCTGCTGTTTTGTGGGGCGAGAAAGCGAAAGCATTCGCATATAGCAGCCTTTCATGTGCTAGCTGCTGGTTTTCTATCTTCGTTCTCTGATGACTTCGCAATGCTTCGTGCGCTGTTCGGGCAACGTGGAAGTCCTGGTAATGCCGGGAGCGAGGTAATACTAACTTGAATTGAATTCATCAGTTACCTGAACGAAGAAAAAAATCACATCATATCCACGGAGTGAATGATGATGAGTGGGCGAAGCGGCGGAGTTTCATCGGTAAACCGTGAATCTTCCGTGAATTCTGCCCAGTACATCATCAACGACGTGAGATCGGGCGCGTTTATACTAAAGAGTCGATGAGAGTCATGGCGACTTGCAGCTCACTTTAATTTTACATGTACGCTGTGAATTTTTTTTATTGTTTAATCACGCACAGGAGACATCTCACACAGGCACTACCTTGGAGGTTGAAATCCAGTGCCTATATACAGGGTGCCTCAAGAAATGTGTCCACTATTTTTAAAAAAATCAGGAAAATGCGGTATTTGCTCGCTGTCTTCACAGTTGTTTTTTTCTGTAGCGGCAGGCATCTTCAGATGGTTGAAGACATGATTTGGGACAGTAATTAGGAAAGTTTATTAATTAGCTTTTTAATTAGCGGAGTTAAGTGGTTAAGTCCAATGGGAGAATTGAAGTCCTTCATTCGAAGAACCCATTTCAGCTTAAAGATTTCGAAAAAGCGGCCATTATTAATTATTGTGGCGTATTGAAGTTATGGCAAATTCAGCGGCCAAACCGAAACCAAAACGCGGAAGAGCGCAACTGCCACATTCGTCTGAGACGTCCACAATGAGTGAACGTCATTATATCAACCATCAATTGACTTCTTGGTGTGAGTGTGTGGGCTGCGCTTGCAGTAGTAGCACGCATGACGCACATACGTTAACGAACGGGGACGCACTGCACCTCTGTAACCGTTGTCTTGAACAGTGACGTCACTCTAGTCGTCTGCTTGTTGCGCTCATCGGTGCTTAGGTTTCGGTTTCGCCATTGAATTTGCCTGAACTTCATTACACCACAATAATTAATAGAGGCCGCTTTTTCGAAATCTAAAAGCTGAAATGGGTTCTTCGCATGAAGGACTTAAATTCTCCCATTGGACTTAACCACCTAACTCAGCTAATTAAAAAGTTAATTAATTTAACTTTCTTAATTACTGTTCCAAATCATGTCTTCAACCATCTTAGGATGCCTGCTTCTACAGAAAAAGCAATTGTGAAGACAGCGAGCAAATTCCGCATTTTTCTGATTTTTTTTAAAATAGTGGACACATTTCTTGAAACACCCTGTATACGCGGTGGTCAGTGAACGGTTGTGCAGCGCGAGCAGTCGGTTTTTTCAAACAAGACGCTGCCGCGACGCTGCCTCGCGACGCTGCCTGCGTCGGCGCCGAGAGGCAAGATAGGGGGGGGGGCACCTTAGGAGAGGAGAAAGAGGGGGAAGCGTAGGAGAGGAGAGGGCGATACATATCACGTACTGTCACAGAACATTGTCTTATTATAACAGCGCCATCTATCATCTTTAATCATCAACGTATACGAAAAACGACTGGCGACATCTAGTATATCGTCACCCAACTGCAGTTTGCATGCATCTCTATGGGACAGCGCCATCTATTGTATGCTAAGGCAGACGCTACTGGCTACTCAGGATGCATCGACAACCGAGAACCGCCCAGGTGATGCCATAAGGAGCTTCGCCCCTAAAAGAATGTACCGACGCGAACTTCTTTTGTCAACGAGATCGGCACTGTGGTTTGGTTCGGAGGAGGTAAAACTTTAATAGACCAAGGGATTCGGGCACGCACTTCCCAGGGTCCCCTGCACGACCCCGCTTCGCTATGTGTTCATAAGTTCAGAGCGCAGCAGGGTCTCCCATTCCTCCCATAGGGTCAATGGTTCCGGGCCCCATGAGGGAGGGTCCGCCGGGCATTCCATGAGTATGTGGGTAAGGGTAGCGTGGGGGGTAGGTGCATTGAGCACAAGACGGGCTGTACGCTCCCGGATAGATGCGGGAAAGAAAATAGGGGGAGGGAAGGGTGCGGGTCTGAAGGCGGTGCCATAATATTTGGTGAAAATTGTCCAGGGATCGGTGGGGTGGAGGGTATAGCTGGCGTTCAGCGCGATATGCCTGTGTAATCTCGTTCAACTAATGCATGCGTTCCCTGGAAGAGCCCGACTCCGATTCCGCCGCCGCCCGGTAGATGAGACCTCGGGCGTGGTCATTGGCGGCTTCATTGCCGGGATTCCCAGAGTGCGCAGGCACCCAGATCAGCTCCACATGGCGGGCCGGGTTTTTGGTGGGCGAGCTGAGAATTCGCAAAGCGGTCTCGTGTATTAGTCCTCGCGCACAATTCAGAATTGCGGTTTCGAGTCGGAAAGGATGTACTGGGCATCATTGTGTGTGAGGGCAAGCGCGATCGCCGCTTCTTCCGAGAATTCCGGGGAGAGGGGGGGGGATTGGTGATGCAGAAGGAAAGCGGAGAGTCGCGAAGGGTTGGAGTGTGCGAACAACTACTGCAACTGCCGCGTCGTGTCGCCCGTGCAAGCTGCATGCATCCACCCATACGGCGTCCTCTTCGGAACCGCAGTATTTGTGGAGAGCTTTCGCACGGGCCTTGCGGCGGGCCGAATGGAAGGCAACGTGGGTGTTTCTAGGGCGAGGTTATGACCGGCGCACAAAAGCGCTCTTCAACCTCAGTTCTTATTCCTCCGTGCAATTTAGTTGCTCGCCTGCAACATAAGACAAAATTGTAGAACAAAATTACGATATATGCATTTTAAAACAGACATCCGACGTCGTGCACGCGCAAGAGGCATGATTGATCAACATCGGGTTGTCGGCATTGGATCTACGAAAGCAATGATTTACGTGTATAGAAGTGTGTAAGCAGTGCCACAGACGCTGCTGCGCGCGTCTGCGGTAAATTAATGCAGCCACGCAAGACTCGATCGGCGCAGCGATCCCAACAGGCATATCTTCGCAAGCTTCGCCAGGCAGTGCGCGCCGAAGTACATAATCCGCGTGCCGCGTCTGCCCTTCGCTTTACTCCCCCTTATCCCTCCCCTTTTATTTTTTCTTTTGTTGTCTTTTGTCAACGTGCACTGCGAACACGGAGCTAAGAGTTACGGAGCCGTACAGTACATGAAGCCGGTTGTTTGGTAGATCATCGCGCTTATCTTTCCTCTGATCGAGGGCCCTCGTTGTATGCTGTTCGCAACAGAGCATGGTAATGCACGCCTCCATGGCATGAGAAAGCAAAAAGCGCAATATTTAAAAAAGCTATGTCAATGAAAGCACACGTATAGCGTTTAAGAAGACGAGAGCGACAATACTGAATCCGCGCGATAGATTATGGCCACAAGGCAGTACAAACAACTAGTGTGAAGTAAAAGAGCGTTACTCGGGCAGCTTTCTTTGAAAGTCGAAGAGAGCAGTTGAAACGCGCTATCAGCATTTTGTTTGCTTCGCTGCAAACCGCTCACGCGCATGTCCATGCCTTATTTATTTCGAAAAAGAAAGAAGAAACTACGACACACACTACTGCAGTGGGTGTCGGCTAAATAAATGAGCTGAGGAAAACAGCACCACTTTGCACACGTAGCTTAGAAACAACTTGGTGCTGATATATCACGAGTGTTTATCAAGCGTGCATAAAACATCAGTGGGAAATTCCATGGAGATGTATTGTAGTGCAAGATTATCATAGAAGTGCGAGTGTCACATTTTCTGTGCAACGAACACCTGAACGCCTATCTAAGATCGGAAGCGCACACCACTAGCTAGAGCAGAGCACTTCAACTTTGCGAAGCGGTGAGCCTTTTGCAGCAGCCGTCCGGGTGAGTTTTTAAGGACGCCGAGCTGTGACATTGAGTTCTTCTCTGTTTGTGGCAGCACAGTGAGGTCCACTGACCGTTCAGAGCTAGATGACGAAAGAAACAGCCGCATTTTTGTTCCTCCAAATGCTCCGCCAACGACTGCCCCTCAGCCTCTCCGTGGCCTCTCGTTATGGCGACGCTAGCAGACGATTCCGCGACGGCGCTCAACGAAAAATGGCGGACGTGTCTTGTGTTGCCGCAGCTCCATACATTACGTCTGTATCATGTGATGCATGTAGGAAGGGCAAAAGAAAGGTGATAAGTGGCAGCAACGGAGAAAGAAGAAGAGCGACGCGAGAAACTCTCGTAGCGTGAGCATCTGGAAAGAAAAAAATTGGCCGCGTATCTGCGTGCTTCGCTGCAAATGTCGTCGAAAGACGATAGTCTTGTGCCGACTGCACTGCATGAGCGGCATGAGTACCACAATTTAATAGCTGGGCTAGCCGCTGGGCTCGTTTTTCGGACGTTTTCCGGGCGCGCTTAGACGGACGCCGGCGTTTCTCCGCTGAAATTTGGTCGTCGGTCTCTTCTCTGCGTTCTCTGATCATGTCTTGTAGAGTGGCTCGTATTTCATCAAGCGGCCATATATGTTTTGCTTTGCCTGAGACAGCGCTCTTCTACGATGAATCAGCCGCATCTGGCTGGCATTGATAAAACAGAAGAGGACGCCATCTACAGCGCTACCGGGGAACATCGGCTTGTGTTGATGTTCCCCGGTAGCGCTGTAGATGGCGCTACCGTGTAGACCACAGCCAGCCACAGCGTCGAAGTTAAATCACTGGGCGGAGACTTGTTTTGTACACAGCAGCGCCGCGTAATAAACACTAGGATCTTTATAATTACGTATCTATAGATTTTGTTTTAAAGGAACACTGTGAATAGTACTAAGGTATTGATGTTGTGCCTCAGGTATGCGTAATATTTGATTTTTAATTGCCCACGCTCACCCGTATGAACACTTGCTTCTTGGTCAAGATTGGAGGTCGTAAGGCAGGTGGTTAAAGTTTGGCCAGCTAGCTGAATCGTGTGACGTGCCGACAAACAGACAAACAGACAGACAGACAGACAGACCAAAATTTTTCCGTTTAGGTATCCCAAGAAAGACTATCGTCTTTAAAAAGAAACGCAGGAGAGGCGCGTGAGAAGAGAAAGGAACGGTGACAGAACAGCGGAAGCAGCAGCCATGCCGACGAGCAATCCTGGCTCCTGCCGATGCCTCGCGTCCTTGAGCCTACGGCTCTAAACGGTTAACGCAT
>JALIZH010026765.1:0-24703 GCA_030522465.1 Rhipicephalus appendiculatus
GCGCGTTGCTCAAATACAAACACGTAACTTGCCCTGTGTATACCTTCACTTCACTTCACTTTTGTATTACCTTAAAGACCCCCTTTAGGGGAATTATTACATAAGGGGTGGTGTTTAACAAAACAACAAGAACAAACAAACAAAAACAAAAAAACCGGCAGATCCCACGCACTATAGGAATCGATGTGATGCGAAGCAGCCATCAAGGAGCAAATCATGCTGTACACCAATATGCCATGTCATTATTTACATGTTAGGACCTGTCATTTGTGTTCGTCATACAGTCACGTCACGCAATACAAGTTTTGGTGTATATCAAGGTAGCGAACTGGGACGCAAGCTGCACCATGAGCGTGGCATGTAAATGGCATTGTAGATGACATGCATGCCATGATTTTCATGTTACAACCAGCCACTTATGTTCGCTTAATTTTTTACCTCGAAATCGCAATGAGACGCGAGAGCAATCTGCCTCCGTTTCGCATGCGTTCGTGATTCCCTCAACGCTCTGCGCATCCTGCAGAACGCCATCCACGTTCCAGCCGTTTACATTGACGGACACCCTGTCAATTCCAAAGTGTGTTCCCCGAACGCCTGCGCCCTCTGAGACAGGGGTCGGTCAGAATGGAAGCGTGATGCGCGCGTCTCCCTCCTTGCGATGATTAGAGACGCTGGTCACAGCGACGCTACGCAAGCAAAAGCGCGAGCGCTGTGTCCAACGCGACCAGCGTCCGTTTGCCTTACGGCGCCCCAGCTGGCACTTTGCCAGGGCACGGCTGGAGGGACGGACGGACGGGCGGACGTCGCACGTGAACATGAGACATTAAAGGCTTTCACCTTAAAATTTGTATGTCCAAGCTGGCGAAACGGCCACAAGGGTGTCATGAGCGTAAGTATGCAAGCTTCATGCTGCACATGACATGTCATGATTTGCATATTGCCATTTGTCATTTATCCTCGTCATACAATCACGTCACTGAACAACAAGAAATTTGGTGTATATCCAGAAAGCTGGCGAAACTGACACAGAATTTTTGATGAGTGTGGCATGCAAGTCATGTTGCACACTTGTGACATATCATGGATTTCCATATTACCACTTGTCATTTATGCTCGTCATACAGTCACGTCCCTCAATACGAAGTTTGTTGTATATCATGCTAGCGAAACGGCCACGAGTGTGTCATGAACGTGGCATGCAAGTCATGTTGCACATGACATGTCATGACTTATGTATCACCACTTGGCATTTATGTTCGTCATACAGTAACGTCACGCCGTACCAAATTTGGTGTATATCAAGCTAGCGAAACGGCCGTCAGCGCGCCATGAGCGTGGCATGTAAATCATGTTGTATATGACATGAAGGTCATGATTTTCATATTACCACCTGTCATTTATGCTCGTCGTACAGTCACGTCCCTGAATACCAAACTTGGTGTATTTCAAGCTTAGCGAAACGGCCAGAGAGTGTCATGAGCGTGGCAAGCAAGTCATGTTGCACATGACATGTCATTATTTTATATTACCACTTGGCATTTATGTTCGTCATACAGTCACGTCACGAAATACCAAATTTGGTGTATATCAAGCAAGCGAAACGGCCGTCAGCGCGCCATGAGCCTGGCATGTAAATCATGTTGTACATGACATGCACGTCATTATCTGCATATTACCACCTGTCATTTATGTTCGTCATACAGCCACGTCACTCAATCCCAAATTTGGTGTATATCAAGCTAACGAACGGCCGCGAGCCGGCCATGAGCGTGGCATGTAAATCATACTTTTCATGACAAGTTAGTCATGATTTTCATGATATGACCAGTCATTTATGTTCGTCATACAGTCATGTTATGGCATACCAAATTTGGTGTACATCCCGTTAACGATACGGCCAGGAGAGCACAAAGTCGTAGGCGGCTAGATAGATAGATAGATAGATAGATAGATAGATAGATAGATAGATAGATAGATAGATAGATAGATAGATAGATAGATAGATAGATAGATAGATAGATAGATAGATAGATAGATAGATAGATAGATACGCTCAAAGTCGCCGAAGTTCGCTAAATGCTTCGCATTTAAAACTATACATCGGTGTTCTTAATGGCTTCGGCAAACATAGATGGGTTAGTGATGACACAGATGGCATTAGGAAGGCCAGCGTTCCAGTCTTTTGCCGCTGCTCGTACGAAAAAGAGGAGGCTTGGAATGCAGTGGTCCGGGAGTGCGTGGCCATTGCGACTTGTGAAGGATGACCAGTGCGATGAGATATGTGCGAAGGGGGCGTGATGTACGGTGGATGATTCAGTGAACTGAAATAAAACATATGAAAAAAGAGAGGGTGGCACACTGTCGGCGTGAAGCAAGGGTTTCCAAACCAGATTCCACCTTCAGAGATGAAGATGCTGATGTCATACGAATATGCAGAATGAATGAACCTGGTAGCCCGATTTTGAAGTGATTCGAGTTCTTTTATTATGTATGCTTGATGAGGGCTCCAGATGGAAGATGCATACTCGAGTTTGGACCTGATAAATGATTTGTATGCAAGCGTCTTGACATGAGGCGGAGTATGGCGTAAGTTCCGTCTGAGAAACCCGAGTGATTTATTAGCGGACGAGATGATGATGTTAGTAGTGTGATGACGCCAGGACAGGTCATGAGCCAAGGTGATGCCGAGGTATTTGAATGATTGAACCTTTGATTGTATGGGAACATTGGCGATGGAATAGGTGAACTCAAAAGGGTTACGGCGGCGAGAAAAAGAAACAAGCTTACCCATTTGTTAGGATTTAAGTTCATTAACCAACGGTTACACCATGTTTGTATGTTGTTAAGGTCATGCTGAATTAGTGTTTGGTCATGAATGTTGGTTACTGATCGGTAGATTACACAGTCATCTGCAAACATACTATTAAGTTACAGGATACATGCAATGGTAGATCGTTAATGTAAATTAAGAAGAGTAGAGGCCCTAAGACAGACCCTTGCGGGACACCGGAAGTTACAGGTAGTCGGTTAGAGGAGTGATTATTAACAAACACAAATTGGGAGCGATTAGTCAGGAAAGATGTTATCCATGCAAGTACGTTAGGATCTAGATTTAACAGAGATAATTTAAGAATTAGGCGTTTGTGAGGGACAGTGTCAAATGCTTTAGCGAAATCCAGGAAAAGAGCATCAGTCTGAATGTTGCAGTCAAGGTTAGAATGTAAGTCGTGAATGAAGATGGCCAGCTGCGTTTCACAAGAAAAACCTCTTCGGAACCCGTGCTGAGAAGGATGAAAAAAGTGCATTGAGTCCAAGAAGTTGATGATATGGGAGTAGATGACATGTTCCATGATTTTGCAGGGGGATACTTGTCAAAGATATGGGACGGTAATTTAGCGGAGAGTCTCTGTTACCTGATTTGTAGACTGGAACGACCTTGCCTACTTTCCAGTCAGGTGGCAGAATGCTTGATGATAATGACTGCGAAAATAACAATGTAAGGTATGCGGCACACACATGTTTAACATTTATGAGAAGTTTTGAATTAATATCATCTACCCCTGCAGAAGAAGAAAGCTTAATATTTTCTATAATCGAAATGATCCCGTCTGTGGAAAATGTAATCGGGGACATAGACTCGGTGCTGCGCGCAGGTGAAGAAAAGTCGGGAACTGAACTTTCGTTCGTAAAAACAGAGAAAAAGGCCTCGTTAAAAAGGTTCGCGCATTCATTGTTGTTGACCGTATCGCCATGCGCATTTAAGATACTAATGGTGCGCATCTCCCGAGGGTTTATCACCTCCCAGAATTTGCGAGGGCTAGTCGCAAGCATTTTGGGCAGCTCGTCATGATAGAACACGTGCTTGGCGTTTCGAATGGTTCTTAGATAATCATCTTCAGCGGCATAATATTTTTCCCATAAGGACGGGAGTTTAGACTGTTTGGCTGATCGAAAGAGGCGTTTTTTCTTGTTTCTTAGTTTTTGAAGTGTATGTGAGAACCACGGCTTGTTTCGGTTTGCGGTGAACGTTATTTTTGGGATAAACTTCTCGGCAAGAGTGGCTAACTTATCTCTAAATATAATCCAATTCTCATCCACAGAGCGCGTATGGCTTATTCTCTCGAATTCAGGGAGAAAAAGATACCAATTCGTTATTGATGGCACTATAATTGCCCTTGTCGTAAAGACGGATTGTTTTGGTGACGATATCGCGTTTTACAGGCTGAAACGAAAAAGCCGCATGGATTACCTTGTGGTCACTGACGGCGCGCAGATATGTAATTGATGATAAGCTCTCTTGATGACTAGTTAGTATTAGATCTAAGATGCTGGAATTGCTCTCTGTAACGCGCGTTGGTTGGGATACAAGTTGGGTTAGATTGCAATTCAGGCAGAAATCTATGAAGTCTCTTGCGGGCTCGCTGCCCACAGCTGACGGAACGCTACTACTCCAATCTATTTGAGGAAAGTTAAAATCGCCGAGAAGGAGTATCTCTGCTTGTGGATACTGCTTGCCAAGGTCACTCAGGTTATTGTTGAGCTTATATGTGAAATCTGGGTTACTGTTCGGGGGGCCTATAACAAACGCCTACAAGGACAGTATGAGGGTGAGCACGGCAAACGACCCAAAGAATTTCGAGTTCAGGCGAGTCGGTCCTGGCCACCGAGCACGATAACTGTTGGTGCACAGCGATCAGAACACCGCCTCCACGTGCGCCCGTACGGTCCTTACGATAAAGTTGAAATCCAGGTAGGTAATCTAGCACTTCTGCATCGGTTATATCATTTGTCAGCCAAGTCTCGGTTATCACCAATACGTTACTGCTTGATGATAAAACAAGCTCAGAAAAAGTGTCGCGTTTAGGAAAAAAACTGCGTGCGTTAGCAAAGACTACTGAAAGTGAAAGGCCAGACTGAGGTGTGGTGGTGTGCCCGGCAGATTTGCGCCGAGGAAATTGCTACGATGCTTCCCTTACAGTTTGCGATTGCTCATCGTAGACGTAGCGCTTGTGACCCATTAGCAGTGTTTTGTAAGTGATGGAGAAAGGCAGCGACTTGGTTTTAGCAAAGGCAATCAATTGCCGACGGACGTTTTGTACACGACGTGAAAAATCTTCACCTACACTAAAAGTGGTTCCTTTAAATTTTCGTCCATTAGAAAGAATCGCTCCTTTTGTTTTATGGAATGCGAATTTAACTATTATGGGACGATGGTGGTTAGTATCCTTGCGGCGACCCAGACGATGCGCGCGCTCAATTTCTTTCGGATCGATGGAAATACCTAGATGATCATGGCAGTGCTTGATGACAAGCTGTTCAACTTCGGCAAATGCTTCCGATCCAGTTGATTCAGGAAGGCCATAAAATATGAGGTTATTGCGCCGAGAATGATTCTCGGCGTCATCCACGCGCGCTTCAAGCTTGCGCAAAACGTCACTCGCGCGAGCGGTGTCTCTTCTGAGCGTTTCCACATCAGAACGCAAGGAAAGAATATTTTGGCAATGCCCTTCTAGATCAGTCATGCGTCTAGTGAGATCTGCTATAGATTTATCTGTCGATAACAAATGGGACTTTAGGTCCTGCACCTGACTGATTAATTCCGTCTGACCGGCAGATAATTTCTGCAGTTCAGTTAGTACAGCATTAGAAGCAGGACCCGGATTGCTTTCAATATCGCCCGACATCATCAACAAGGCACGAATCACACGAGAACACTCAAGTGCAACAAGAACGCAACCGTGTGGGCTCGGCAGCTGAAACAGCAGGTAATTACTAGACTTCTTAGCGAAAAGACTGTAAGTTTTACTAACCTGCATGATAAGAGTGAAAGGATTAGCGGTCTGCGTTGGTGCACAGCCGCCGAGCCCACCTGCACAGCCGCCGAGCCCTACACTGTAAAAAAGAAACCTACACTGTAAAAGAAAATTACTCCCAGGTGGGAGTAAAACGCCTGTCCTCTAGCGACTCCCCTGTTCGGAGTAATTTTTCCTCCGGACCTCCGGAGCAAAGTTCTTACTCCGGCTGGCCGGAGCAATTGCGTGGCACACCCGGAGTACTTTTCATTGATATTTCACTCCGGTCGACCAGAGTGATTGCGTGGCGCCGCCGGAGCACTTTTTACCGGCATTTCGCTCCGGCTGGCCGGAGGAAATGCGGGGCACCTCCGGAGTATTTTACGAATGTCCTTACTTCGTCCGGACGGAATTGCAGTGCGATGGATCACGAGTATTCTTTTTTAATTCTTTGCTCCGCTGTTTTTTTATTCTATGCTGATCGTGTCTCGCATTGGTTAGATGAAGGAATTCTCATGCAAACACTGCAGAGTTACTGTGTATTTTTTCCACAGAGCTCTAGCAGATGAAATTTAGGAGAACACTTGAGTTCTTTTTACTTGATTTATTCAAAATATGCTGCAGTTTGTGGCTGATGACCCACCATTTGGGAAAAGAAGACAAGAAGAAACAAATATACAAAAAGCCACCAAAAAAGAACACAAGAAGACAGATCACATGAAATCAGCAGCACTCAAGTTTTAAGCGCAGCACGTTCAAATGAAGTCCAGAATGCCGTAAAACGATGCACAACAAACGAAGAAAGCGTAGCCGCCGGGAACCATCTCCGAAGGACCATCCATCACATTCATTGACGACGCAAGGGTTCAGCTGATTGTTTCCTGCACAATTTATCAAAAACATAATGCATGAGAACTGGAAATCATGCCAGAGGCACGAAAACTGAGGACACTGAAGCCGCGGGTACTGATTAATTCCCATACTGTCTGCCTGTCCATGAGAAGACCCAGGTTCTTAAACGGACCACACAAAAAAAGACAGGACGAGTGCTCAACACCAAGAAGCATATCACATGCACACCGGTGTCAGCCAGCCGCTCCATGATAAAAACACACCTCCGTGCCGCGAACAAAGTTCAAAACGGGCGAAAATTTTCCATATATTTCTAAATCGATACCTCTACTTCTGCTGACAGATTCAAAAGCATTTTTTTTTCACTAAAATGAGCGACTTTTGGTACTCTCGAAGACAGCATCAGGAATACCTCTCCCGATTAAGCTTGCTAATTTTCTAAAATATTATAGCTGCATCGTATTTTAGTATGTGCTCATCGTCCTACTTCCAGCATATTAGGCTACAGTTTGTATACTTGCGGCCGGTTCTTAAGAAAAAACGTACCTTCATTCTGCTTTGCAAAAGAGTCTTCGAGAGAAGTTCGCGTTGTATTTCTTTTTTTTTAATTTGCAGCGCCCGCTTTGTCGTGAAACTTATCGTAATGAACATTTTTCAAAATAGTTATTGCATGAGCATGTATCGTTTCCAAATGAACAGGCTCGAGCACAAAATAAAGTTTACTCCTACTTAACGAAATAAATTAGCAATCAAAAGTACAAGCATTACGCCAACTATGCCAATTGCATCATCAGTATAGTAAACTGACAGAAATGAGGGGAGGTGGACCAGTTTACTCAACACACAGGTCCGTGAAGACGTCCGGCAGGAGGCCACGGATGGTGATGCACGCCGAGGTGTCACGACGTGTGCACCAGGATTCGAGGAATTTTCTTTTCCTTCTTCTGTTGACAGGCCAGCGTCGTTGCATCGTCCAGGTCAATACTATGTCCCGTCTTCGCGCACTGTTCGTCAGAGAAAGATAGAAAGTGTTTTATTCTCAGCGAGATATGGGACATGAAGGCGAACACTATTTTGACAGTTTTACCCGTTTGGTCGGGGAAATTCAACTCACCCCTTCCCCCCTCCTCAAAAAAAAAAAAAAAAAAAAGACTGCATTCACGGCCATGGCAGCAGGACTGAACACAGAGAAAAAAAATGCAGCAGTGCGATAGTTCTCTCTCCCATCAACACAGAAAAGACTGCCAGTTTCTCAAGAAGGTGCCCTCTTTTTTTTTTTTTTTCTTTCACTACCATACCCCTCCGCCCAACGACGGTGAGGGGTGCTCTCAAATGGGTTGCAGAAATAAGCGTGAAGCAACCTCCCCATCCAGACAAACATCGCACGCCCCACAACGCGTTCTGCAAAGCAACCCCACCTTCCTTTCGCATTCCGCGTCACTGGTCTCATCAGCCGCTTTCCCCCTCTTTTTGTCACGAAAGCACCATGTCCGCCGAAGGGTCAATTATACTTCTAGATTAATATCTGATACCATTAATACAATCAAAATAATTTTTTCACCAAAATGAGTACGTATATGCGTTCTAAAAGTCCGTACCGAACACATTTCCCAAGCCCAATTCGCTAAATTTATAACGAATTAACGCTGATTTCAGTTATTCCTGTTTTATTAATTCAGTTTACATGATAAATCAAAATAATTTATACGTAATGAGAGGCCTCTACTTGGCGTTTATTAATATGGAAAGCGACAAATATTACCGTTTATGTATACTGATCAGACCAAAATATCTTTTAACGAATTAGGTTTACTTATATAAATTAATAACCTTTTATCGAATCAACCCACAACTATGATATTTTCTATTAATGCATATCTACAGAGAGTCGATCAGCGCTCCAAATATTACAGTGGTGGGCTTAAAATTACCGAAGTTATTCATATTAAGAAAGAAAAGCACGTGTTCCAAACAACGCATTTTCAATATTACCACTGAATTTTTTACTGCCTTCTTGCAAAGCTAGCCTAGTCTTGATAACCTACTTGGTTATCAACACAAAATTACTCAATTTTAGCACTTTTTGAAAAAAAATAACACAGAGAATTCAAGAAGAGCTCACTCACCAGTTATGCGCCGCACCAGCGACCGCCGGATCGTTCGCCACTCGCGAGATCACAATTCAGATCACGTTGCACGGAACCATCACATGATTAAGGTTCCCGCGACTCCCTTCTGTCGATGACAACCTTCGTTGATGCTTGTAGTCGCTTGTGATGTCCACAAGGGGCACAGAACGATTTCCTTTTCCCGAACGCGGGCGAAGAAATCGCGCAATCCTCGCTGCACTTCGATTCGGGTGGCTTGGCCTGCGACATGTTGGTTTGTGGGGACCGGTCGCCCGGCGAGGCTGCCTACGTCATTTCTAGCAAGTTTCAGCAAGTTACGTTCCTCCTTTCCTGGTCGTTGACCTTTTTGCCTGTGGTGGTTGTGGTTCGAAGAAGGAAAAGGCGCCTAATTTCTGCAGCCGGGTCGGGAACACGGCGCAGCGCCTATTTATTTATTTTTTTTTTTGCCAGTGAAGGCATCCCAACACCACAAAAGCTTTTTCAGACGTTACTGCGGGGTTGTCCAGCCTCATTGTTGCCTCCCAACCTACGCATTGTTAACGAGACGCCTGTCGTGAGGGGGGACGCTTTGTCCCTGGAAAGGAGGAGCTGCACCCGCACCTCGCCGGGGTATTTGCGGAGCATCCACGGAGCATAAGTGATGCGCCGGAGCACTTACGGAGAAACCACCGGATAAAAATCAGGGAAGTCGTCCTGCTTCCCTCCGTCCATCACCCACCGAAGTAAAAGGGCGGAAAACGAACGTATATGCTCCGGAGCATTCCGGTTTGAGTGAGGCTACCGGAGCTGAGAGGGAGCATCATCCCCCGAAACCCCGCGGCTGGGTATGTTTTCGTTTGCAGTGTATGCGTGCTTTTCGAGCGTCCTTCTTTGTGCTGCGGCGGCGCGCTGCAAGTATCGAGCTGCTTGTCGTCCTTCGCGTGACAAACTAATTTCTTGATGTCGCAGTCATTGCTTCGCCCTAGTCGCGAATCTGTGACATTTTTTTTTTTTTTTTTTTTTTTTTTTTTTTGAAGCACGTCTCATGCTCGTTTTAGTAATACCATGGTCCTTCAATACTTTCTGGTCATGAAACTCCCGCGTCACTCAATGGGAGAGCTTCATATACCGCCCGCACTTTCCGCGCCGCGGCGCTGGCGTAGCTAGTAGGGGGGACGAGGAAGCCGGCTCGGCCGGCTGCTTTGCTGGCCGCCATTAGCGGACTGTTGGCGCGGAGTGGTGGTGGTCGTGCTGATCGCCTTCCTTTTTGCTTTTCGGGGTCGCATCGTGTTGACAGCGATGCCCAACACCTGCTGCGTGCCGGGCTGTCACTCTGGATACAAGGGCACCGTCGAAAAAGTTTCCCTGTTATGTTTACCAGCCAACGCAGAACAACGCGACAGGTGGAAACGTGCGATCCCGCGACAGGAGACTGCCGGATTTTCGTTCGACTCAAAGTCCGCTCGCGTGTGTGAAAAACACTTCGACGCCAGTGACATTGTACGTGCGGACGTGTGCACAGTGAACGGAGACATCGTTTCGCTGCCCCGAGAACCGAGACTGGTGGAAGACGCCGTACCAAGGATTTTTGAAGGTTTGCCTTCTTACCTCTCCAAAACAAAACAGCGTTCGCGTGCAACGAAGGGCCCACCTCTAAAAAAAGGCCGCGAAAGCTTTCTCCGGATTGTGATGCGACAGTCGCCAATGCAGACGTCTCCAGTGCAGCCGACGAAGAAATCGATGGTAAGTCTGGCACAAAGCTTGCAAGTATCCTACCCGCTCACTACGCTAACAAAATTGATCCCGAGTCAACGAGGGACTGCATTTTGGATTACCTTGGTGGCTATGTAGCAAAAAAGTTTGCTAAAATAAGCTGCACGGACTGCCTCCAAACACTCAGAAGCAACTCCCGAAAGCCAACTGCATTGACTCAAATCAAGACAAGAGGATTTTTGCAAGTGCCATCGGAGAAATTATTGCGGCTCTTGCAAATTGTGGAAGAACATGTGGAAATGTGCACCGAGGACAAAATTTTTGCCTGTGCCAGTGTTTACATGAACATTGTTGAGAACATCCTGCTGGACAACCGCACTTCTTCGGCCAGTGTTGGCTGTGGAACACATTTCGTGAGCACTACGGCAGAAGTTGTGCATTCTTTTATTAAGTGCCGTCTGCACTTTTTTACGCGTGAGCAAAACAAACTGTTTCGTGCTGGCGGACGTCGTTTATCCTGCCCGGCCAAACGAGGGAAAAAACCAGGAGCATAAATTTTTTTCAGTGATTTTTGTTGTGTCGTTCACTCCATCTCCCAACTTTCATCCACAGTTTATGAAACGCAGATTTGAATAAACTCTATGTGCCTGTGCTCAAACTCGGCTGCGTTATCAAATCTGCATGCGTAAAATCAAAAGCTTTCGCTTCGAAATAGCACGTAGTGCCTATATCTAGCAGCTCACAACAGTTTCATCTCATTTTTTTAATCTTTAAAATGAAGGGCGCAAATTATGACATCAAAGAAAAAAAAGAAAAAACACAACTTGAGCATCCCTCTCGGTCTTGTGGTGCCTCATTCTGAGCTTTTAATTTTTCAGCTATGTTTCACTAACGATATCCCTCAAGAGGTACTTCAAGGCTATTAATGCCAAGTCACCCTGATATACAGATTTGTTTATTGGCACGCGAACTTCTATTGGCTGCTTCGTGATGCCCTATAGAATAAAGTGACAATTATTCCGAAAATGAACGTTACGTGCAGCCAGAGCACGGCTGCTCCGCAATCTCTAGCGCAAAATATGTTAACCTTTCAGTCATCTAGAACCAGTCACAGTGTTCGGCTTAAGCCCGAAAGCGACTATGCAGGAATCGAGAAATTTAGGAACGCTACGAATGCGCGTCACTTGACAGACGGACTCAGTTAAAACATTGCCAGCAATCAAGGACTTACGCAATTTGACAACGCGCATCATGGGCCACTTTGACAATACTAATAGCTGCTATGATTTGTTAAGGAGAACACGGAGAAGGAAAATATCTGAAGAAGTGTATTTGATGGTAAACGCTTCCGCGAACGCGCTACAGCCCTGCCAAGCGCGGCCGATCGATGCCCTCCTGCTTACGGTGGCGCCTCTGGTGGCCACTTTTGTCCCTATATGAAACTTTCGCGGGAGTTTCATGACCAGAAAAAAGTATTGAAGGACCATGGTAATACGTTTGGCATGAGTGGTACCACTACCGTTCGTTTCACAACGTCGGCGTACTAGTGTAGCTGGAACACATAGGCGTGCGCACGAGGGGGGGCAGAGGGGGGCGCCCCCCCCTCCATAGTCCCCTAAGAGGGGGGGGGGGCGCAAATTCTGCCTCATACATTGACTTAATAAGGAGGGGGGGTGGCGCTGCGACGAACCTTCGCCCCCCCCCCCCCCCCTGAACGGTAACCCTGCGCACGCCTATGCGGGAACAGACAAAAAAAATGGAGGTAAAATGCTAGGCTCTTGCGCTTAGATTTAGGCGCATTAAAGAACCGCAGGTGGTCCAAATTTCCGGAGCACTCCACTACGGCGTCTCATGATAATCATATCGTGGTTTTGGGACGTAAAACCCCACGTATTATGTTTTGTTCTTTCACTTTTAAATCGCTCACTGAATCTGTAGCAATACAACTCATGAATCCCAATGACATGACAATGAAGAAATGAGCAACTGGCGTTCAATAAAGGGCGTTGCAAGCACACTGAATGAACAGCTTCTGTAGATACCTATAGGTTGCAGGTGATAATAATAATAATAATAATAATAAGCAGCCTATTACGTCCCAAAACCACGGTGTGATTATGGGAGACGCCGTAAAGAAGCGCTCCGGAAATTGCGACTATCTGGTGTTCTTTAACATGCACCGACATCGCACAGTACACCGGCCTCAACCATTTCGCTTCCATATGACAGGCGACCGCCAAGCCGGCATCGAACCCGCGGCCTTCGGGTCAGCAGCCGAGCATCATATCCACTGGTCCACCGCTGGACCTGATTGCGGGCAAGAAAGCGTTGGTACTTGATAATAGCATACTATTTGTTACGCACGAAGAGAAAGGAATTACAAATAGGTTCATTCTCATGAGCTGGCTAAGGCAACCAACTATTCTGTTATGTGGTGATGCTTTCGATTCGAGGATAATTGTGACTGCCCCAGGACATATTTGCCGCAAACACCTGACCTATAAAATGATGAAAAAAATATTTGTATAACGAGAGTGAGGAATAGTATATTCACGTTAAGGAATTCTTTGTTTTCTTGGGGCAAAATGTGGTGCCAGACCTCAGCGCGGGGTTTGGCATTAATTTACGGACCATGGTAACGACTGTACAGTACAAATCTGGCCGAATGTATCGTGCTCCATTACTGGCCAGCATTCATAATAAACCCGCTACTTTCATGAAATTTCCGTTGCCTCTTTCTTTTCATTCATCACTCGTTAATAACTGTAGTTATACTTAGAGGACGCCTGAGAGCGAAAGTATTTGACTCTTTTTTACTGCAATTTGTAGTTCTGTGTCTGGTAATGCCGAAATTGAATCGTAAATGCTCTAACGCATCGTATAATTAATGCTATAGTGTCCTTAACTGAGAACAATTTTCCTTCAGTTCGAAACGCCCGCCTCAGTACCGTAAGAAACTAGAACTCCACAGTGGGGGAGCGTCTGGAGACTACGTGCGCTCATGCTTCGATGACGCTGAGAGCGCCGTTTTCTAATTGCGAGACCCGCGCGTGGCGAAGAATTAAACTAGGGTGCGTTGAGGGTGTACTCCGCAGGAAGAAGAAAAATATTCCTAGCGTAAGCAACCAGAACCACGACACAACACAGTGAGACGAGTGACGAACAATCGTCCTCCCCAGGTGCCAGTCGGGGTTGCTGTGCGCGCCCCACAAATGTTCTCTGACGTCGACAATACTCGCCTTAATCGTGGAACGTCACAAGGGACCTCGCTCTACGTCATACCAGTAGCGATGTCGCGAGGTGCTTCCAACTCAGATGAGCACTCAAGTTTAGTTTAAAACCAAATTAAAATATCTTAAAGCTAACGTCCAGCACTAATAATCGGTAAGAAGTGCTCCCGTATGCAGGACGATCAAGCAACACAAACATGTTGAGGTTTCAGTTTTGGTGCAGGGGTCCTTTAAAGGGCCACTAAACCACCCAGAGGTCGAAATTCAGTTTTGGTGGGGAAGTTGTGCACGAGGGTACAACGAACACGGAGCCGTGAGAATTTTTCGAAACGGTACCATAATAGCGGAGTTATAGGCGTTTGATCATCGAAACGCGGCGATCGCTCCTTTCGCTCTTTCCATCGCTACCCTCCGTTGGCATCCTCTCCCAAAGCCGCTTTGCCCTCTCGCCGAGGCATACGTCATCGCCGACGCGCTGCTCGAAACACTGTCACTTCCGGTTGCCGCGACTCTCCGCACTCCGTGTGCTCCGTCGACTGCGTGCTTGTTGTCTAACCGCTGCTGCCGTGCCGGCCCGTCGAATCGTGCCGGCATGGACCCTGTGTTGCGCGCACGCCTTCAAAGGATCGCCAACATGATGGATCCGTACGGTGACACGCCGTGCCAGACCACCTCCGCACGAGATGAGGAGCCGCCGCCACCACCTTCCCCGGATCGTGGATGCACGAAAACCATCGCAAAACACCACGCTAAACACAGTTGGATTTAGTTCGCACAGTTGCGTCACGGGCCGCAGTAGCTGACTCGCATGCGCGCACACGCGGGAAACACGACTGTTACGGTTTTGCTGTCACTCAAGCGTCGTCAGTGCGAAGTCGGCGACGGGAATGACAGCGGGTTGGTCCGTTCCGTACGCAAGTAGAAGCAGTGAAAAGATCGGAGAAGTGTTTGGACAAAACAACAGCTTTAATTTAGCTATTGTGGCACGAGCACACTAAATACAACACTTCAGAAAAAACTAACAATAAACAACTAGAGTCAAACAATGAGCTTACAAAAATACACAAAATCAGTTAACGCTAAAACTAACAATGGAATGAAATAAAACCGAAGAAACGCGAATGTCATACGTGTGATGACCGGCAGCGTTGCGTCCACGACAATCGGATGCGAGAAGTCCCGCAGATTTCTCGCACGACTGCGATGTCGGTGGGTCCGAGTTGCAACGCCGATGTTTCCGGGAGTTAGTGCTTGAAGGAGATCTCAGGCAGGTTGAGCTAACCTGAGATTGAAGTCCCGATGCCTACGTTGCAGATGTGTCTCAACTAGGCGAACGGCTAAGTTTAGGTGGCCAGCCGATACAAAGCGCACACTAAAAACTTCTAGGAGAGATACTCGTTGATCTACTTCTACTCCATGTTTCTCAAGCAACTAGACTGATTAGCAGGGCGATATCCTGCGCTTAAATCCCCTTCGTGTCCCCTCACTCTCTTCCGGGGAAAAAGGGACCATCAACATGGGTCCAATCATGCGCGTTTCATTGTCGCGAACTCTGCCGTCAAAATATTTACGACGCCCCTTTTTAATTAGGGGAGGGTTCTCCATTAATCAAACGAGACAACCCGTTTACGGTGACTGCGTAGGCGGCTCGTGCACGTGCAGCTCTTTCCGGCCAAAACTTCGGGGCACACTGCGGTGGTGGTGGTTGTGGTTCGAAGAAGGAAAAGGCGCATTTCTGCAGCCCGGTCGGGAGCACGGCGCAGCGCCTGGCACGCGGTACTGAACAAAGAAAGCAACACTCCCTTCTGCTGCTCTTCGCGGCTCTAAGAAACAACCTTTCACGCCCAAGCCGGTGCGCCGGTCAGCGGGGTGGGTGCGCGCGTAATCGGCGTGACGAGGGGTCGAAAAAGTGGCATCCCGTGAAAACAACGAACAACGAGGAGCGCGGCCAGCTGATTGCTGACTTACCGGAAGTCGTAGTTCGTGTGCGACCAATCGCAGATGGCCTGCACTCGACGTCAGATATGCACACCCTGACGTCAGATATGCACACCATGACGTCATGCTGAGGCCGGAAGGGCTCGGAAAGGAGGAGCGATTGTCTTTTCGAATTTGTGGCGCGCCCGCGGCTTGTAGCGCTGCCGCGTGTGGCATCGTTCATCGTGACGGCATTCTGCACACGATGCGCGTGTTTACTTGACATGTTTGAAAAATATCGGAGGTGGTTTAGTGGCCCTTTAACATTCGGTTGGTGGATATATGGGCTGAAAACAAGTCAGGCGGATATTGGGTACATTTCTCATCACCTCTATCAACGTTGCGTTGGGGGAAGTAAATTATTTCATCATAATTACTATACAACAGTTACACTTGCAATCAAGTAAACAGCGGAAAGCAGTCGCTGCAGCTCCAATAGCTCATCAAAGAGCATGAGTTCGCATGACATCAACCAAGGAAAAGAGCAATGCAGTATACCTAAAAGAAGCATTTATTGAATGCAAATGCACTAAGCAATGAGGCGGGCACCATCCTGAGGCGAGGCCGCCGGGTTCCAGCTTGAGTATGTCAAGCGGGTTCTTCAGGAATTCACCGGGTTTCATCGTCTCCAGCCAACCGGGTTATATCTTCATCGGGCAACCGGGATTGATCCTCACCAGCGAACCGGATTTCATCTTCAAGAAGCCCGGCCTATACGAATGAAAAAGAGATAACAAGATTGTGTTTAAGGGCTCGAGTAGAAAGCGACCATACCTGCTATCGTCGTACTCTAGTACTGTGACAACACAACTCCGTCTACCCATACAAACATATTGACCAATATATGTGGAGCACCTTCAATGCGAAAATATCGTTCGCGGGCATTCCGGCTTTCCAATCACCTTCCGACACCGATCAACGTGACAGTAAACGCAGTAGTGGAATGAATTGATGAGACCACGGGAGTTGCTTGCGATACTTATCTAGGTTGGGTAGGCAGTTGAAATACCCACGCGTTACATGCGAGAAAAGGTCGAAAGACTCTGTGCGAACACTCTTGGAAACATAGGCACAGTGAGGAACGAGAACAACAAAATTAGAGATTTCAGAAAGTCTACGGTACATGGAGACAGAACGTGCATCATTGTAGAATTAACTGCGCTTACCCATGATGATGACCACACGATCACGGTTTGCGTCCGTCTGGAGCCTCCGCAACTCCGAGTTCGCCGACTCCGTGGCCTCGATTTCTCGGAGGTCAGCTTCGTACCGTGCCCTCAAAAGCATCAGGTACGCCACTAGCCTCGTCTCTGACAGCCGGGGCTCGGTCTCCCGACGTCGGGTGGCGCGCCTTACGAGACGACCAGGTCTTGGTTGATATGGAAGCCGCAGCGGCCGCGCAGGTGTTTCTGAACCGGGGTTCGTCAGGATGGCGTCGCCAACACCGTACAGCCGCCCTGAAGGAAGTACGTCACCATTGGCCGGCTCAAGGGCGTCAGCAGGAGGTGGTAGGGAGGACCCCACGTCAGGGCTGTTAGTCTGCTGGATCAGGGCAGTCTGCAAGGCTACCGTTGTTGTCCACGGCAAGCAAGAACAGAGATGGGAATAATAAGTTGTTCAGTCCCGCAAGGAGCAAGAACGTTCAGGTTCAGAAAAAGGAAACAGTCGTTTGTGGCCCGAAGATACACGCCAGTTGCTTCGTGCTACGAATGCGTTGTTCACAATTGATTTCCTTTAATTTCGCTCACACAGATACGCTGTCCATTACTAGTACCTTCACAATGCATATAGCATGTTGCCATGACCGTCACAGCAACCTCCGCGTTTCTGGCTTTATTATTGTGCCCTTGAGCAGCTTGGAAAGGCTACTTTAATACTGACGTGGTAAAATGAACACCCCTCTACCATGAAACCAATATTGCCTAAGCCACTTCAAATCATGGCGCCTGCTGGCTAAGGACAAAATCAAGCACGACGCGTTTTCGCGAGCAGCGAGTTTGCGTACATGCGTCCAAACTCACCTATTTTAATGTCTTTCGTTAGTGCAAAATGGGCTTCGGACAAACACACAGCAACATTCTAAAATAATCTCAAGGAGAAACATTTCGCATTCCAAATAAACAGCGTGCACGCAACAAAAATACCTGGCAAAATAAAACTTCACTGAGAGAATGGTCGCGAATACTCACCAGAGCTGACTCCCTGGATGACGATGGGAGCATTTCGCCTACACTGCGGAGTCTCTCCTCGGGTGCGAGCCATATTCGATGTCTGACGACTCAATTCGGTTTCACTTCGTCTTTTATACCTCTACCTGGGCTGTCATTGGACAAAAAACCACGTGGGTGAATTTGACAGCACAGGGAACTGCACCAATGAACGATCAAGAGGTCAGCGAAAGCTTTTATTGACGTCATTGTGGGCGTCTTTTTTGGATATCACGTGGTTGAGTACCTGTAAACTCTTCCTCGAACGCGCGGGGCATGACACGGGGACATGAGATTAGTGCCGGTGCCGTCTCCAGTCCCTTGTGTACCCCCTTCTCACGGCTGGCGAACAGAAGAAAGCGTGGAGAGCACATAAGAACGCGGGGAGCGAACAACTATCTGGCCTCCCCTGCAATGACACCCTCTAATGCGATAAAAGTCATGGTGGCCGCCATCTTCAGGTACCCAGCGCAGATAACCTGTCTGTGACGACACGTGACACTTATGTATACCATTTCTTGTAAAAGCGAAGGAAGGGAATTTTTTTCCTTGGAACACAATTCTTGTGAGGGAGTCAAGAGAGCTTTTTGCAGAGGGGAGGGGTGAGAGAGAAACTGGGACTAATTGCGATAGTTGCCTCTGTCGTTTTCCGCGTATTCAGAGATCATCCCAATTGAAGTTGGCTTTTGTATTTCACGACGGCTTCGTTCATTTCAACGGTATCGGAATAATTGCCGCGCATCGCGTTTGCGCGATATTGATCGCGCTAATGGGATAAAAGCTATTCCTCCGTAACTGTGAGCATAAGTACGATGAGTACGCAAGGCCAGCACTGGTGTCGAGAACCTTAAAGGGATCCCGAAGAAAAATGGGAAAAACTGACATAACATCGAAATTCTACTGCGAAGACGTGAAAGTTCCGATTAACAGCGATCAGTTCGCGTATTTGTGAACAGTTGCCTGTATTTCTGGTGGATTGTCAACGAACTTCAACTGTGCACGTGTTCCTGTCCTCCTCTTCCCTTTCTCCACCTCTCCTTTCATGCACTCACCCCCTTCCACAAAAGCGCGATGCTTTAGCCCAGCCCGGAGCATTGTCCGCTGCCGTTGCTGTCTGTAGTGGTTCTAGGAATCATAATGGGAGCTGAGCAGGTTGGGAGACGCGGGCGACGGCTGGCATTGTTGGCATGCCCGTTTCTGGCGTTTGTGACGTCACCTCTTCTAGTTCACGGCACGGCCGCTAGACGCGGCAGTTCTGGAAAAACGCATTAAATTCATTATTTTCCTCCGATGTCTGCTTGAAATGAAGGGTGTGTCTGTCGATTTCAGCACCCAATCTTTACATTTGGTTGAAAACTTCGCGGCAAATATTTAGTTCAGTATAAGTATTTTGGTGCCTGGGAATTCATTGTACGTATTTTTAATAGTGCTACATTATGGCCATAACCAGGGAGCCTTTGTTGAAAAGGTGCACAGAAGGCAGAAGTTTTGTGTTCATATCCGCGCATGCGCGTTGTGTCCTGCAAGCTTATCTGGCATCGGTGAGCCATCCTCTTTTACGACCCTACCGGACCACTCACTTCCGAGCCACGTGCGCGGATTCAACATGTGCACGTAATGTGGGCCAGGGTCGTTGGGTCCTGTGTGTTCAAGGGCGGTCAATGACATTCTTTTGCTAAAAAAAATAATCTGTAGGCATTTGATGAGTCATGATGCCCCAGGCAGTTTGAAGAATACACGCGTGATTCACTAACGAGCCCTTGAGTTGGATGGTTGAGACGTGCGGTTTAGTGTCATTAAGCTTAACCTTTTCGTCCCGCGAAGTTCCTATTGATTCCTTTGTAGCATTGTGCTACAAATGGACGGATGGCAATTTTCCATTGTCATTATAGTCGTTTCCTTATATAGACCTTTTCAACGGAGAGGAGGATCCCCTCCTTTCTGGGGCTGTTGCACGGGAGCAGTGGCGTAGCCAAGGGGGGGAAGGGGGGGTTCAACCCCCCCCCCCGAAATTTTTCAATTTTGCTTGCGTATATGTACACGGACACATACAAACGCACGCAGGAACACACATAAAGTATGGTTGAACCCCCCCCCCCCCTGAAAAAAATTTCTGGCTACGCTCCTGGGAGTACAAAAGCCGACCTCTCAGCCTCGGCAGTGCATTTTTTGGGGTTCACGCATGTTAACAACTGCCCAGAGACGACTATGGCGGCACCTAAAGAGCCTTCGACACATGAATCCCAATGACATGACAATGAAGAAAGGAGCAACTGACGTCCAATAAGGGGCGTTGCAAGCACACTGAATTAACAGCTTCTGTAGATACCTATTGGTTGCAGGTGATAATAATAATAATAAACAGGCTTTTACGTCCCAAAACCACGGTGTGATTATGGGAGACGCCGTAAAGAAGCGCTCCCGAAATTTCAACCATCTGGTGTTCTTTAACGTGCACCGACATCGCACAGTAAACGGCCTCTACAATTTCGCCTCCATCGAAATGCGACCGCCAAGCCGGCATCGAACCCGCGGCCTTCGGGTCAGCAGCCGAGCATCATATACACTGCTCCACCGCTGGGCCTGATTGCGGGCGAGAAAGCGTCGTGGTACTTCAAAATAGCATCCTATTTGTTACGCACGAAGAGAAAGGAATTACAAATAAGTTCATTCTCATGAGGTGGCTAAGGCAACCAACTATTCTGTTATGTGGTGATGCTTTCGAACCTAGGATATGCGTGATATCCCCAGTATATATTTGCAGTCAACACGTGACCTAGAAAAGGATGAAAAATATTTGTACAACAGTGAGTAATAGTATATTCACGTTAAGGAATTCTTTGTTTTCTTGGGGCAAAATTTATTGCCAGACCTTAGCGCAGGGTTTGGCATTAATTTACGGACCATGGTACCGACTGTACAGTACAAATCTGGACGAATGTATCGTGCTCCAATACTGGCCAGCATTCATAATAAACCCGCTACTTTCATGAAATTTCCGTTGCCTCTTTCTTTTCACTCATCACTCGTTAATAACTGTAGTTATACTTAAAGAACCCGTGAGACGAAAGTATTATTTTTTTTACTGCAATTTGTAGATTTGTGTCTGCTAATGCCGAAGTTTAATCGTAAATGCTCTGACGCATCGTATAATTAATGATATAGTGTCCTTAACTGAGAACAATTTTCCTTCAGTTCGAAACGCCCGCCTCAGTCAAAATGGTTGATTGGGCTAGTTGGTGTTCCATGATTGATTTTCAAGTAGGAGCGCGATACGTAGACAGGGACCGGAAAGACACGGACAAGCGCCTCAGTACCGTAAGAAACTAGAACTCCACAGTGGGGGAGCGTCTGAGACTACGTGCGCTCATGCTTCGATGACGCTGAGAGCGCCGTTTTCTAATTGGGAGACCCGCGCGTGGTGAAGAAATAAACTAGGGTGCTTTGAGGGTGTACTCCGCAGGAAGAAGAAAAATATTCCTAGCGTAAGCAACCAGAACCACGACACAACACAGTCAGACGAGTGACGAACAATAGTCCTCCCCGGGTGCCAGTCGGGGTTGCTGTGCGCGCCCCACGAATGTTCTCTGACGTCGACAATACTCGCCTTAATCGTGGAACGTCACAAGGGACCTCGCTCTACGTCATACCAGTAGCGATGTCGCGAGGTGCTTCCAACTCAGATGAGCACTCAAGTTTAGTTTAAAACCAAATTAAAATATCTTAAAGCTAACGTCCAGCACTAATAATCGGTAAGAAGTGCTCCCGTATGCAGGACGATCAAGCAACACAAACATGTTGAGGTTTCAGTTTTGGTGCAGGGGTCCTTTAACATTCGGTTGGTGGATATATGGGGTGAAAACAAGTCAGGCGGATATTGGGTACATTTCTCACCACCTCTATTAACGTTGCGTTGGGGAAGTAAATTATTTCATCATGATTACTATACAAGAGTTGCACTTGCTTAATTAAGTAAACAGCGGAAAGCAGTCGCTGCAGCTCCAATAGCTCATCAAAGAGCATGAGTTCGCATGACATCAACCAAGAAAAACAGCAATGCCGTATACCTAAAAGAAGCATTTATTGAATGTAAATGCACTAAGCAATGAGGCGGGCACCATCCTGAAGCGAGGCCGCCGGGTTCCAGCTTGAGTATGTCAAGCGGGTTCTTCAGGAATTCACCGGGTTTCATCGTCTCCAGCCAACCGGGTTATATCTTCATCGGGCAACCGGGATTCATCCTCACCAGCGAACCGGATTTCATCTTCAGGAAGCCCGGCCTATATGAATGAAAAAGAGATAACAAGATTGTGTTTAAGCGCTCGAGTACAAAGTGACCATACCTGCTATCGTCGTACTCTAGTACTGTAACAACACAACTCCGTCTACCCATACAAACATATTGACCAATATATGTGGAGCACTTTCAATGCGAAAATATCGTTCGCGGGCATTCCGGCTTTCCAATCACCTTCCGACACCGATCAACGTGACAGTAAACGCAGTAGTGGAATGAATTGATGAGACCACGGGAGTTGCTTGCAATACTTATCTAGGCTGGGTACGCAGTTGAAATACCCACGCGTTACATGCGAGAAAAGGTCGAAAGACTCTGTGCGAACACTCTTGGAAACATAGGCACAGTGAGGAACGAGAACAACAAAATTAGAGATTTCAGAAAGTCTACGGTACATGGAGACAGAACGTGCATCATTGTAGAATTAACTGCGCTTACCCATGATGATGACCACACGATCACGGTTTGCGTCCGTCTGGAGCCTCCGCAACTCCGAGTTCGCCGACTCCGTGGCCTCGATTTCTCGGAGGTCGGCTTCATACCGTGCCCTCAGGAGCATCAGGTACGCCACCAGCCTGGTCTCTGACAGCCGGGGCTCGCTCTCCTGACGTCGGGTGGCGCGCCTTACGAGACGACCAGGTCTTGGTTGATATGGAAGCCGCAGCGGCCGCGCAGGTGTTTCTGAACCGGGGTTCGTCAGGATGGCGTCGCCAACACCGTACAGCTGCCCTGAAGGAAGTACGTCACCATTGGCCAGCTCAAGGGCGTCAGCAGGAGGTGGTAGGGAGGACCCCACGTCAGGGCTGTTAGTCTGCTGGATCAGGGGCAGTCTGCAAGGCTACCGTTGTTGTCCACGGCAAGCAAGAACAGAGATGGGAATAATAAGTTGTTCAGTCCCGCAAGGAGCAAGAACGTTCAGGTTCAGAAAAAGGAAACAGTCGTTTGTGGCCCGAAGATACATGCCAGTTGCTTCGTGCTACGAATGCGTTGTTCACAATTGATTTCCTTTAATTTCGCTGACACAGATACGCTGTCCATTACTAGTACCTTCACAATGCATATAGCATGTTGCCATGACCGTCACAGTAACCTCCGCGTTCCTGGCTGTATTATTGTGCCCTTGAGTAGCTCGGAGAGGCTACTTCAATACTGACGTGATAAAATGAACACCCCTCTACCATGAAACCAATATTGCCTAAGCCACTTCAAATCATGGCGCCTGCTGGCTCAGGACAAATTCAAGCACGAAGCGTTTTCGCGAGCAGCGAGTTTGCGTACATGCGTCCAAACTCACCTATTTTAATGTCTTTCGTTAGTGCAAAATGGGCTTCGGACAAACACACAGCAACATTGTAAAATAATCTCAAGGAGAAACATTTCGCATTCCAAATAAACAGCGTGCACGCAACAAAAATATCTGGCAAAATAAAACTTCACTGAGAGAATGTTCACGAATGCTCACCAGAGCTGACTCCCTGGATGACGATGGGAGCATTTCGCCTATACTGCGGAGTCTCTCCTCGGGTGCGAGCCATATTCGATGTCTGACGACTCAAGTCGGTTTCAGTTCGTCTTTTATACCTCTACCTGGGCTGTCATTGGACAAAAAAACCACATGGGTGAATTTGACAGCACAGGGAACTGCACCAATGAACGATCAAGAGGTCAGCGAAAGCTTTTATTGACGTCACTGTGGGCGTCTTTTTTGGATACCACGTGGTTGAGTACGTGTAAACTCATCCTCGAACGCGCGGGGCATGAAACGGGGACATCAAATTAGTGCCGGTGCCGTCTCCAGTCCCTTGTGTACCCCCCTTGTCACGGCTGGCGAACGGAAGAAAGCGTGGAGAGCACATAAGAACGCGGGGAGCGAACAACTATCTGGCCTCCCCTGCAATGACACCCTCTAATGCGATAAAAGTCATGGTGGCCGCCATCTTCAGGTACCCAGCGCAGATAACCTGTCTGTGACGACACGTGACAGTTATGTATACCATTTCTTGTAAAAGCGAAGCAAGGGAATTTTTTTTCCTTGGAACACAATTCTTGTGAGGGGAGTCAAGAGGAGCTTTTTGCAGAGGGGAGGGGTGAGAGAGAAAGTGGGACTAATTGCGATAGTTGCCTCTGTCGTTTTCCGCGTATTCAGAGATCATCCCAATTGAAGTTGGCTTTTGTATTTCACGACGGCTTCGTTCATTTCAACGGTATCGGAATAATTGCCGCGCATCGCGTTTGCACGATATTGATCGCGCTAATGGGATAAAAGCTATTCCTCCGTAACTGTGAGCATAAGTACGATGAGTACGCAAGGCCAGCACTGGTGTCGAGAACCTTAAAGGGATCCCGAAGAAAAATGGGAAAAACTGACATAACATCGAAATTCTACTGCGAAGACGTGAAAGTTCCGATTAACAGCGATCAGTCCGCGTATTTGTGAACAGTTGCCTGTATTTCTGGTGGATTGTCAACGAACTTCAACTGTGCACGTGTTCCTGTCCTCCTCTTCCCTTTCTCCACCTCTCCTTTC